>CAJNIZ010008655.1:0-14086 GCA_905231905.1 Symbiodinium pilosum
GAAATCACCCCCCCCAGCCCCCCCCACAACCACCCTAAAAACACTGAAGAAACTCGTACCGCTTTCCCCTCAGAACACGCAATTTTTGCGGCAAACGAAGGTGATGGAACCTACAAATAGTACCTACCTTGGGCCACTTGGAGCCTTAGGGATTGGTTTGGGGTCAGGGGTGTGCAGGAACTTGCGTTTCCGATTTTATACTTTCAAGTCCTCCCGCACAGTAGGGGTTGGGGCCAAAGATTGAAGTTCCAATTCGTGTTGAGCTGCATGTATCTTTGAGTCATGGCGGCAAGCAAGATTTAAAGTTTGGAATGTGATTCAGTCGCGCCAGTCCACATGAGGGTTTCTGGAGATAAAAGCGGGGTCTTGAAGATTGCCAGGGGATGATGTTGATCCTTATTTGATTAGGCTTTAGATGGGGGCCATGTTGAGGAGATCTCAGGTTTAGGGCTTAGGTTTTAGGGTTTAGGGCTTAGGGACCGCAGAGAAATGAAATTGGAATCCCTCACACTCGGACAGCCAGCAAATCTTCAATGTCAGACATAAGCTCGTCTTGCTCAATAGGTCCAATAACTTCGCGATGAGCGCAAACAGCATACCACAGCGGCAACTGTCTCTTCACATGCACTTTGCATGCCCTTAATAATCGTACTATAATGCAATAGTTTCAGCGTTTAGGGTACTAAGGGTCATGCAGGATTTTCAGTCTCCTCCGTATCACCTTTCCTATGTACCTCCATGTCACCACCTCAGCCCCCATTTCTACATGCTTTTGTCCTTCAGTAGCCCCCGACCAGAAACCCCCCAAACCCTAAAACCCTTATTAACCCTTAAACCCCTAAACCCTTAAGCCAGAAGACCTGAGACCTAAACCCTAAAGCCCTGACCCATACAAAGGAACTGTAAGCTGCACGATTCCATGGCCGTGCAGATCACTGAGTCAGGTTGGAGTTAAGGTTTAGAGCGTTGATCTATGGTTTGAGGGCTTGGGTTGAGGGGTTACACGGTTTAGTGTGTTAGGATTTGAGGGTTGAGGGTTTTAGCATTTTGGGTTAAAGGCTTTAGGGCTGAAGGGCTTAGGGCTTAATTAAGTTTAGGTCTGAAGTTTGCTTAGGGTTCAGCATGTTTGGTTTAAAGCTTCTGGCTTGGCACGTTGGCTACAGGGTCTGGGATTACGGGCGTAGGTGAGGGAGGGGCCATTTGGCAATACCCGATAGCTGAGATTGTATAGTCTGTGGGGCTTGGGTTTTGGGGATTCTGGCTGCAACCCTAAACCCCAAACCCTAAATTTGGGTTCAGTACAGGGCCAAAATACCAGGGGTGTTCGAAAGTTGAGGGGAGGTCCAAGAAAGTTATGCTCCCGTTATGTCTCCAAAATCTATACCCATTTTTTTATCGAGATCCCAAAAAACGGGGCCGCTAGTACTTGGAAACCTTCATGTTATATGCGTCAAACAGTCGACCTCATATTATCTCACAAAGGTCCTACTGGGTTGAGGGTTAGCGTTCAGGGAAACTTTCCTATGTAAGCTGAAAACTGTAAATCGCGAGCTCTGAATTCTTAACCTTTGGAACCCGTATGCCAAGCCCAAGCCCTCAAACAAACTTCCGGAGACTGTGAACTATCCACACGGCAGGTACAGTCTCGGGCCCCGCGACTTGCTTGGCTTCTGTGGCCACAGCCGTTTGGGCAGCAAAATTTTCAGGCTTTTCAGGAAGTGGGTCTAGGGTTTATGGATCAGGGTTCAGATGAGCCGGCTTCTTCCCTTTGTACTACTTAGAAGTAGTTGGCAACACAGGGTGTCGAGGTCGGCCACCAAAACGAGGCGCCTCCTAAGACAGAATATGGGTTAGAGGTTTTTCAGTAAAAGAGGCGTGACTAGGAATCACCTTCAACAGCAATAGCCATGTTGCTTGAAATGCTAAGAAGCATTGACGGGTTCAGAGGTTGAGAGGGAACTCTGCGGAAGCTCGGCGGATGATTTGCGGAAGGCTAATGTCCCCCTGAAGTAGATAGAATGTGGGGGTATGTGGGGATCTTATTATAATATACCCAGAGCCTTATTATATCTACTTTAGGGGGGGACTATAGCAACAAGATCATTCCAGGTCAGCTTCCGTAAGCGTACGTCCTCAATGATGAGCATTGGGGTGCTTGTAGTAGCTTTGGCAGAAGCAAGCATAACACCAGGAGAGTCCAAGAAGAGGACATACTTCGCGGCAGCGTGTTTTGCGCCATAAAGGTTTGGATAGGAAGAAAAAGCACCGCTCAGATCTTTCAGTAATGTTTTTTTTGGGGTGGTTACAATGGGAGGTTCTGTTTTATTAGGTGAGTGTAATTTCTGTCCTCACGCACCCAGGTATAGTTCATATGACTGCTCTTCGCGCAGGACCGAGAAAACCTTAACGCTCTACACCTTGAAAACCGACCCAACACCTGAAAACCTTAAAATCTTAAATTTTTGAAAATTGAAACACCAAAAATATTTAACCACCAAAAGTACTTAAACCCCAAACTCTCATTTAGAGACACCCTTTGTCCCTTGGCCCATCCCCTGGATCCTAGGGCCCTACAGTGCACCCTGAAGCCAGAATCCAATTTAGGGTTTAGGGTTCATGCTCACTTCCTTGCACTCCCTCCTCCTGTTTCTGGGTTGCTGTTAAGGAACTTAAGTTAAGTCACCATACTGGGTATATATAGTAATTAATAGGGTTTCCCTAATATAGTAACTTAGATTAAGTTCCTCAACGGCAACCCATGTTTTCCCCTATGATTGCAGCTTGCTTTTTTTGTCATCTCGAGTTCTCCAAGCAGGCCTGCGCACTCCAACCCCACAATGTGGAGGTTCATCCGTTTATCAAATGATAAGGTATGGCTTTGTTTGGGAGGTCTCTGTAACTGCAGTTATAAAGTAGGAAACCAAGCCTCTTTTTTGTTTAGGGTTTAGGGTTCAGGGTGAGAAGCGCTAGTAGATACCTGACACATCAAGACTCAGTAGGCCATTACCCTCAGCCCAGCAAACATGGAGCGCCGCAGAGGCTACTTTTCAAATCGCTCTAGTCAGGGTTTACGGTTTAGGTCCCCTTGGCGGTCTCATGTTAATTGTTTTGGGTACCTTGGTGGAAGCTCAGGATTAAAGGGCAACCAGCTAGGGTAATCCAAGGTCGACAACGTGAATTCCGACCAGATTGGATTCTTCCGCGTGCACCTTGGTGTTATAGGAATAAGGAAGGGCTCTGATAAGCAGTATCTCTTGCAGTAACCATGTGTGGTTGGGCACCCTAACCCTTACCTAAGGTTCAGGCTTTGAGGACTTATAGTCCCCTTAAGTAGATAGAACATGGCTGCGGGTATATTATAATACGGTCGCCATGTACCCCATAGTTTATCTTCTTAAAGGGGACTATACCCCCCAAACGCCAAGCATGCTGCAGAATGGGGTTCCATCATGAGCTCTTATCGAAGGAGTCGTTTCTAGCGGGTCTTCTCCGAGCTTCGCAGGCTTGACTTCTAGAAACCCCCAAACCCTAAATCCTAAAGCCCTAAACCCCTAAAGCCTCTTTTTCGAGAGAACCATCAGGTCCTCAAGAGGGTTGGGTCCAAGGCTTGGGAACCGAAGGGAGCCTTGGGTGGTACAGGGGAAGGTTAGGGAAGGTTGAGGATGATACACTACTATAAAGTTTTGGGTTCAGGATTTGCGGTTTTGGGGTTTGGGTTTCAGGGTTTGGGGTTTGGGGATTTGGGTTTTAGGGTTTGGGTTTTGGGATTTGAGTTTTAGTGTTCGGGGTTGAGGGTTGGGGATTTAGGGCTTAGGGTTTGTGGTTTTAGGGTTTGGGTGCGGGGTTTACGGTTTGGAATTTTGGGGTTTAGGGTTAAGGAATTTACCCCCTTGAAGCACTTGCAACACCAGCCCCTGCAGGACGTAACGGGATGTAGGATGTATAGAATGACCTTTAAAGCTTAATCTTGGAGGCTGTTTTGATTTCATTGGAACAAGATGTACTGTGGAGGTGTAGGGTTTGGGGTTTAATTGTTGTTTTTTCGAGTTTGGGGAGTTTGGGGCTGTTTAGGAACAGTATCCCTCTCAACTACCTTGAAAAATCTTGAGAACCCGCACCCGTTTAGGTGCCTGGATTATGTCTATCAGGGTTTAGGGCTTGGGGAAGCAACGCACAATTGCTTACCGCGATCATCGCTGAAGCCCTCAAAAAGTTGACTCGTCACTGCTACGCAAGGCACTTACAAAGGGCCAAGAGAAAGGTGAGAGAATCTCCTATGAAGTATATGTACCTCGACCACAAACCTTCAACCTTCAAGCCTAAGCACGACTCCCGAATTCCAAACCTTGCATGCAAAACTCCTGACCGGTAATCCTACATCCTAAGCCCTGCGCCCTGTGCCGAAACTCCCTAGACTAGGCTCTTCAGCAACATCGATGGGATTACCAGGATCCACAAAAGGAAACCTAGAATGTACTGGGCATCCACATGGTAGTTGCTCAAAAGTCCTGTCCCCGACATGGTCGAAAGGTGGCTTCCACTTGTGGTTAGGATCTCGATTTTAAGGAGGTGTATTCCCAACGGTCTCTACTTCAGAAGGACCTCTGACTCAGAGCAACCCTCAATTATTATGGTAACATAACTGCAAGAACAACCCAGTAAATCGCAGACCCTAAGCCCTAAATCCTAACCCCTAAGACCCAAACCCTAAACCCCAAATTCTTCCTTAATTCCAAGCCCTATGCCCCAAATCCTACATTCCAAGCACCAAACCCTAAATCCCACACTCCGAAGCCTGAACCCGTAATCCTAAACCCTAGGATACAATACAACAAAGGTATTACCGGTGCACAGACTCCATGGGCGTTTCCGTGGGGCTTTCAAGGACTGTGGAGGTGCCTAAGTTGACGTTTTTGATGGGTTCCGGGTTTAGGGTTTGCTGTGATGTTACGTGGAACATGCGCTAGACGGGCTGCAAGGTGACGGCGACTGTATCGCGGTTTACGAGGTGCTGCAATGGCCCGACTGTGGGAAGCCATTTGATCACCCACACCACGCCGTCTGAGGCGGCCAAGCCACCCAACCTGCTCCTTTAAATACTCAGTTGGGTCCATCTTGGTCAACAACTCATTCTGAAGACTCACGGCTGAACGCTCTTTAAACAAGGCCCAGCAGTGGTTTTCGAAGGTATGGCCTTTGGGGCGAACGTTTGCTGGCGGTCAGTCCGGCAGCCTCTGAGAGCTTCTGGGAGCCTTGAAGACATTTTGGGAGACCGGAAAGGTCTTGAGAAGCCCTCGAAGGAGAAAATTTTGAGCCGCCCCCCAACCCCCGAATCAGAAGGCCGCCAAAACCACCAGCCACCCAGCCAGCCCCAGCTTCAACCTGGTTTGGGGTAGCTCGTGGCTGTGCTGATGCAGTGCCGGGTAGGTCGACTCGCGCCATCGAGGTCGGGCAGCTTAGGCGCCGCCCAGCATCGTGGGTGGGCGGCCTATGCCTTGAGTTTAGGGTTTAGGGCTTAGGGCGTTTTCGCGGTAGGTCCCCACCATACCAAAAAAGGAGGACCTCTTCAAAACTCCTGGACACCTTCATAATCCCTTGACGGAGCCCTTCTGAAGGGTTTTTCCCCTCGACCCAACGCAAATCTAGCCTGAATCTGCAACCCTTAGCCAAGGAAGCAATGCAGGAGTCTCAAGAACTTCAAACATTATGTTCAGGGTTTAGGGTTTAAGGCTTTGGTTTAATGTTGAGCTACCAGGAATGAATAAATGGGGTGACAATAATGTATTGCTGCCGAACCAAAATCCCGGTAGGCTACTTTGCTTTCCAACACGTTCAGAGACCGGAAAAGTTTAAACAAGCTCCAGCGGCAACAATAAAGGGGTGACTACACTACTATTGTCCGCCCGAAAATATCACGGTTTTAACAGAATCCCTTTTATTGGTACTATTAGTATTACGAGCTGCTACCTGGTCCCCAACCCCTTGGTTTAGTATTGCGACCCACCCCTCTCCATAAACCAAAAACGCAAAACAAGTTCTGGGAGGCGCTCAACATTACAAGGATTGCATGTACAGTTGTGGTACAGGAAACGTGAGATTAACTTCAAGATGGTCTTCCACATTTGCATCCTCATAAATCCCTGAGTCACTTCCAGCTTCAACGCCTTCATTTGACCGGCAAAACGCTCTGAAGAGCAACGTAGTCTAGGGGAGGACTTGTCATGTTGGGGGTCAGACATCAAACCACACGGGATTGAACGACGATGTGGTTCCAGCACTGCAGATAGGGGTCAACATGGATTAGGTTTTACTGGGCGACGAGAAGGCGAACTTCCAAAAACGATAGCGCGTAAGAAATGTTCCCATTAGGAGTTTTTTTAAGCTCAACATTCAGACGACCATCTGTAACTGTTTTATATATGTAAATTTGACATGATGTATCCTGTTGCGACGCGTTTGTGGGGATGACCCATTGGAGGCCTTAGTTGTCTGATGGGAATGTCGACGATCAAGGATTTTTTCCCGTTATGTACATCCCTCCCGGAACCCTACACTCCAAACTCTGCACCCTAATGCGTCATAGTCTGACAGGTCGGCTGTGAGGGCCCGAATCCTGATGGCCTCATGGCCGCAAAATTGCTAAAGAGGCATGGGGGCATAACGAACTAAAGCTACGTTGACCTTTGTTTGTGGAAACGCCCGTATGGGAGCTTCGAGAGAATCCCAATGCTGAGATACCAGCTTTTATGAAGCGGTGAAGGTAGTAGCGTTGAAGGTGTATGTATGTTTTGCGGCCTAGAGTTGGGGGTCGAGCCGTATAGCCCAGCATTTCCCAACATGCGATTGTGTATGCAATCAAGATACGAAGTCTTGTTGGGGGTCTAGGCTTTAGGGCGGGTGCCTCTCTTTTGAGAAAGTCTCATGTGAAAGGGTTGTTGATTAGCAGGGTTGACGGGTGAGGGGTTAAGGATACAAGGTGCTGAACTCGTAGGGAATGAAGGAAGCGGTGTTAGTAGCGTGCGTGAACTTTCAAAACACAGAGCTCAGCTGAGGCATCTACGGCGGCAACGCTATAAGCTGCGACGTGACTCAGAGCGGTCCTGCGACGACCCAGGAACACCAGCTAAGGGTTTAGGGCTCAGGGTGGGAGTGCCGTGAGTGGGGGGCTCCCGTGTTCACTCCAATGTAGCTTTTGGATAGTTGTAGGACACCCAGTTTTGGAAGCCCCCATGTAGGCTCCTTTCCAGGGGTGACTTATGACATTGATGAAGAGCCCACGTGCTGCACACGGCATGGGGCTTTGATATAGGCACCTCTCGTGGTTGAGAGTTTTCAGGCCAAAGTTCCTATACCAGAACCCTCCTTTGCTCTTCTTAGTAGCTTGGCAGGTGCGCTTTGGACGTTTATTACGGGCCATTTCTTTACGGAAGGAGAGGGAAGCAAGGCATCCACAAGCTGCAGGGGTAGATGAGGAGGACCAAGGTCAACAACCTGGACCGTACCAGCCATCGGACACCATGCCACAAGTCGTCGGGTTCCCTCGTTGCCATAGAATTTCCCTAACCCAGCATGGAGCCCCTATTGGCTCAAACTTGCTTGCCATTATTTCTCCAAGCTCACATGGCTCCACCCAGAGGAACCAAGACTGCGCTGTATCACCCTATTGGAACTCATGTTGGACATGTTTGTGGCCCTTCAAACCTACGGACTTGTGAATATACTAGGGGAGAAGACAAGAATGAAAATTGAATTGCCCTCCTGGAGTTCCTCCCGGGGAGAAAGCGTACTATTATCTCCCGGGCCCGTCAGAGCAACAGCAACTGCCTTTTCTGCTCCTGACACAGGTTTGGTTTAGGGTTTAGGGTTGAGGGTTTAGGCATCTCACACTTGGCTCCTTACCCTGAAGTATTTGGATACAAAATTCGAAATCATTCCGTGCCGTCTCGAAGCTGCATCTCTTAACCTCTATGGATATAGTCTGTCTTAGGTACAGTAGATAGAATACGGGGTATATGGGGATCTTATTCTAATATACCCAAAGCCGTATGCTGTCTACTTAAGGGGGACTAGACACAAACACCGTACCATTTCTTTCAATTCGGCCCACCCTGCTTGCTGAAAGTTACCACTCGTCTCCTGTCACAGATCGGAGGTGTCTTAAGTACTATAGGGGCCTCAATAATTACCAATATCATGGTTCCATATTCCTTATATAGTTATAGTATACGGTACCTCAAATGGACCTCAAAATGATATTGGTAATTATTGTTACCGGTGGTGGCCCCTGTACCTTTTCCGGACAATTTCCCTGGCCGGTTCAAGGCTAAATTATTTTGTGCAGCGACCTACCCACGCAATATATTTCAATGGGGTTTAGGGTTTAGGGTTTGAAAAATAAGCTGGGGCAGGTCATCGACAAGGAGTCGCTCTGGTTTAGACTCTTGAGGTTCCAGTACTCCTATTTGGTAGAAGTGTGGACTGTGTTAATGCAGGGGGCTCAGCAACCTGAATGAAGTTACCGCAAGACATGTGTGTATACATATATATATATATATGTGCGTTTGTAGAACCTTTCTTGGTAACTTGGCTGAAGGTCATAAGAAGCAAGCCCCATTTGAGGGAACTCAGCCATTGGGTTTTTCTCTAGCCGGCCCTGGCCACGGCACTCACGGTTTATGTGGTTTAGGGTTCAGGGTTTATGGTTGTGCCTCATGGGGGAGGGGAGGGAAGATAGGTACCACAATGGTGGCATTCATTGGGATTATGAATATGGGGTTATGCTCAGATTTATGCGCCCCTTTATGGCTATCAGTTGACTATGGCATTTCAAAACCTAGGCCCTGATTTTGGGAACCCCCGTATTGGGGCAGGTATAGGGATGCGGCCCCTCAGTCTTCCGGAAATGATTTGCCTATATGAGATGGACTTGGGGTTTAAGGTTTTGTGGCTTAGGGGCTTAGTGTCTAGGAGTTAGGGTTTAGGGTTTACGATTTAGGGTTTAGGGCTTGTGGATCGGGATATGACAGTTGCAAATGCACTGTAAGATCATATCCTTTGCGTATAGTAATTAAGAATCAGAAGCTTATCTTACTTGGTTCAGCCGCCAAAAACGCTACCCAAATGTTCAAGCGCTTGGAGGTTATAAACACCCTAAACCCTAAAAGCCCTACAGCCTGACACTACATCCTGAGCCGCTGAACACCCTGAAACCCAAAACCCTCGCACCAACAGGACTACCTGGAGTGTCTCAAGATCTGCACGGCAGACGCTGATTGCCGGGAAACTCAGAGTTGCGGATATGCTTACTGGGGACGTGGGGTTTAAGGTTTAGGGCTTACTAGGGGTTTGTAGAGAATTTGGGAATATATTAATCCAAAGGAACATGGGAACTGATAGGGTTTATATTGGGGTGGTAAATCGTAGAAACTTAGGGAATGAATTATATCGGGGTTATAGGGTCGATATATTCCTTTATTCCTTACGAAGCATCAAGAAGTATGATGGCATAAGAGTTCAGTGGTGATTTTGGGGTTATTCTAGGGATTTACTCCCCCAACCCCTCAGCATCTAAATCCCACCTCAGAGTTCCGGGAATGGGGGTAGTTACTTGGAGGGTCAGGGGGACTCAGTAAGTAGGGGAGAACCCATAATATAGTAACCCTGAAGACCATAAACCCTAAACCCTAAACCCTGAACCTACTTACTAAGTCTCACTGACCCTTCAAGTATAGGATTTCAGTTTTGATCTTCTGATTATTCTACGGATCCACGCCCCTAAACCCTAAACCCTAAACACGCGGTTGAGGGTTTAGGGTTTAGGGTTTAGTGAAGCACCGGCAAGCCATACCCCGCTGCCAGGTGAGACTTACGAGTTCTTGGGCTTCGCCAATGAGTCTGGGGGCAACTGCACGACTTCTGGCAAGGTTTAGGCTTCGTGTGGTTTAGGGTTTAGGGTCGGGTTTCGAGGGTTTTTCATCTTTCATTCTCAGGCCTAATTTAAGCGCCTAAACAATCCAAAGCAAGTTTGGGGGCCATGTCACATTCAAACAGGGGTTATTTAATCTGGTGATCGTTCATTTCTCAGGCCTAGGCCGTTCTCTGAATTCTATACAATCGCCCCCACCCCTGCTGCTGAAAATGCCTTATAAGAGTCCCAACAAAATCGGGGTCATGTTCAACATGTACTGTTGATTCCACCGTAGGGCCTCATTTGGGTTTAGGGTTCAGGGTTTAGAGTTTTGCAGAGGGTCGGAAGTGGGTATTCTGAAGCCCCTGCCAACAACACGTAACCACTTTAACATTACCTCGAGAGGGAGCTGACACGAACCTGTAGCAACCCTGCATACCTGCATACCAGAAATATCATCAGTTACTGCCGAAAAACCATCATGACCTTGCTATACCATAAACCCCAAGCCCCATAATTTTCAGGGTATGAGGTACTTCGGGTCATGCAAGGTCATTAGTATACGATTTCTAGGCACACCTTAATATGAGAGTCTCAAAGTCAAGGTTACATCCCTAGACTTCCCTAGACCAGGTTGAAGGTCTAGGGTCCAGTTTGTGTTAGGAAGAGAGGGTTTAGTGTCAAGGTTTCAACAGAGTGTTAGGATTCGGGGTCAAGGTTTCATTAGGTTTTCGCCTTCAGGGCTTAGGGTTTAAGCCCCTTAAACTCTAATACATACATATATATATATATACCGATAAATAATCCATGTTCTTTTCCATTATCCCTATATTATATACCCCCAATATCACCATTTGGGCCCCTTAAAGTCCAAGTGCCGGCATCACAGAGCCCAGGACATACTCCTCCTGCGATGGCAAGTACTCTACAGACCAGGAAACCAATCGCAAGGTGCAATTCGGTGGGTTCTGACAAGTTCCTCCCCAAATAATGAAGCCCAACACCCCCAAAAGCAGAATCCCCCTGTATATATCTCATGATTCATTCCGACTTCTGGGAGCTGCCGAAGAGCAGAAACTGTGAACTTCATGGCAACGTTGAGGCAAAGTGTTTAGGATTGGGATCTTTCGGTTGGACAGTTGGGGTTGCCCTAAACCCTAAATGAGATGTAGTGTAACTCCTTAAAGGGGGGTTATATAGGGGACTATTATTGGGGTTATTAAGGGGGATACTGGGTGTTTAGACTAGGAGGGGGAGGAAGTCGGCACGTGGGGGTACCCACTGCCTGCTACCGCGTCCCCCCTCGGCCCCTCCGCGAAGGGTTCCAGCGGAGAACTAGACTAATGCAGCCAAGCTTCACCAAAAGAAAAGAGAGAAGGACAAACCCACCGGGCCGAAAAGACGTGACAGTGCGACCCGGCCAAGAGAGAGAGAGAGAGAGAGACACAGAGAAAGAGAGAGACAGACAAAGCCAGACAGGCAGGCAAAACGACGGGTGTTTAGACTAAATCGCATTCAGGTTCCCTTAAAGAGGAATCTGGGGGACCCTTAGGAATGGGTTTGGGGTTTAGGCTGAGCCCCTAGAGGAATCACAGTGCATTCTATGGATATCGGGGATGCTTTGAGAACTACCTACGAAAGCTTACAGACCAAATATTGAAGACTAAACCCTACACCTTCACCCCAAAACCCTAAACCCTAATCCCTGTACCTAAATTTTCAGACAGAAGCTCAAACCATACGGCCATGAACCCTCAACGCCCCGAGACTCTAAACCCAAAGGGTTTAGGGTTTAGAGGAGTTTATGGCAAACCGTGCACTCAAAACATCTGACAGGTTGGCTACTGCCAGCGCATCAACCACTTTCCAAAGATCCTTGATGTGGTTTCATTGGGACTGAGCAAATCACTTCCTCTGTGCCTCGCACGGGGTGAAGACATGTGTTATCGGGATCATTTCAGGAGCACTATTTAGGGTTTTCCAAAATTAGGGGTACCATTTTGGGGGTCCCCATAATAGTATAGTATATTGGGGTCTATATCGGGGTCTCTTATTTAGGATCACTACCATTTCGAGATTACTGCAAAGATACATGAGCTCATTTCCTGGCAAGCACCAGGTCAGAAGTTGACTGACTGAATGCGGATAATACCGCGGCCTACAAAATTACCTATATCATCGTCCGTAGAAATTACTCCAAACAGGCTTCTGTTCTCGTGGGATGTTTCTACAACTTGGGCACTTTCAAGCTTTGAGGGATCTTCTTTTGTGCATGGACATCAATGGATGTGAAGCTTCAATTTTTCGTGGGGATTAAGACAGCAACCCAGATGGCGGCTTAGTGCCGAGTCTTGATTTGGCCTGATAAGATGTTGCCCTCAAAACGCCCAATCGGCTGGGAAAACAGGACTGCACGCTGCACTCTCCATCATTTACAAAGCCTACACCTTAAAACGTAGAAGCTGCAGACCTCCTCTCGCACTTGCTGGAGACAACACCTGAAATCCGTCAGCGTGGCTTTTGGATTTGAAGCTTGAGCCTTAGCCCCGAAGCCTAGACCTTAGAATCTTATCCCTCAGCCTGGCCCTAAATCCCCAACCCTAAGCCATAAGCCCGAAACCTCGTAAAACGAGTCATCCCTTCCGGGCGCAGTGAGAGAAACAGGGAGTAAGAGTTTTGGAGGTTTTAGGGTTTAGGAATTTGGGTTTTAGGGTTTAGGGTTTAGGGATTTGGGGGGTACAATTTTGGGGATCACCATAACAAGGATTATGGTATATTGGGATCTATGTTGGATCTATGTTGGGGTCCCCTTTTGTAAGGGAACTACCATTTCTTGGCAGATGATGGTTGCGGAATAGCCGGGTCCGCCTTGTATGCCATAAATGGGAAATTCCTGATCTTCACAGGGCAGATGTATGACAACGTCTGTCCTAAATCTCCTGTTGTGTAGAAAATGTGCACGGAATGGTTTTCGTCCGGGCTTTGCAGTTACTGTGTTTTCGCTAGCCTGTGTGTATGCCCTCATGGAATTGCTGGGTGTAAGAATCTGAAAAAGGGGGGCCTGCGTTTGCGAAGATGCGTCTAAAGGCCGTTTGGGGTTTGGGGTTTAAGAGCCTCAAGTATTTGGGATTTGGGTACCCAAATCCCTTACACCCAACCCTGTATACAGATGACATTGCGGGAGCAGTCTAAAGGTTGGTGGCAATACATGGTTTAGGGTTTAGCCCCAGTTTCCATGTCATGTTCCAGTTTTTTCCATTTGATTCTGAAGTATAGGGTCACCCGAAACCCCAAAAACCCGAAACCCTAAACCCCCAAACCCTAAAAACCCCAAAGCCCTAAACCCTAAGCCCCCAAAATCCTACCAAACCATCAAAACCCACCAAAACCTAAAACCCTTTGGAGGCTGGGCCGCAGGTTAGCAAGCTAAGCCTAAGCGCTCTGACTTGGTTCTGGCATTTGAGGGGTTGTGGGGTTTAGGGGTTTAAGGGTTTAGGATTTCAGGGTTTAGGGTTTAGGATTTAGGGTTTAGGGTTTAGGGTATAGGGGTTGAGTACCTGGTTAGCGTTTAGGGTTTGAGGTGCGTGTTGTCAGCTTGTTGTCCCGGCTTAGGGCTTGGGGTTAAGGGTGTGGGCTTTTGGGTGGACATTTCCCCCAAGGAGTGGAGAACCAAACAAACGAAAATAGACTGGAAAAGGGAATGGAAATTTGTAAAGCATATGTAGAGATTGGTTTTGAGGGAGTAGGGTTACATGAAATGTTTTTTTTAATGGTTTTCAGTGAGTATATGTAGGTTTCCTTAAGAATATCGGTGGGGGTATACACTGGGTGTCCAGCTAAAATCATGGGGCAGCCACCTTCCTCCCTCACGCACCTGCGCTGATTTCTGGCTGCAGTTGCTATCGGGAGGTGACGTTTGAGCCAGAACCCTGAACCCTAAACCCCTAGACCCCTAGACCTCAACCCCTATACCTTCACCCCAACACCCTAAATTCTACACCCTACACCGTACATCCAGCGTTACAACAAGCGTGAAGCCTTTGATGCCTTCTCCGGTTGGCTCTCTGCTTCCCTGGGGCTATTGCCTCTCCCTAATATCTTAGTTCAATCCCCCCCTACAGTAATATCAGCATGGGCCCCTAATATGGGTCCTTAGGCCTTTTTAGGGGGATTCTAGGG
>CAJNIZ010008656.1:0-13650 GCA_905231905.1 Symbiodinium pilosum
GCAGCTCCTTTTTCCGACCCGCAAGCGTTTAGGGTTTAGGGTTTAGGGTTCGGGGTTTAGAGTTTAGGGTGTAGAGTTTAGGGTTTAGAGTTTAGGGTTTACAGCTTAGGGTTCAGGGTTCATGGGTATGCCATTTTGGGTCCCGTGTTTGATATGGCACGTAAGAATTCGGACACACGAAATGTCATGAGTTCTTGTTCACCAACGCTCCATACCTATGGAAGAAATCTCATGGATGACAATGTCCCAAGAGCTACCCTAAACCCTAAACCCTGAGTCCTAAACCCTAAACCCTAATGTTGTGGAGTTCATGGAGGCCATCTGAGCTTCTTCTGTAAAAAGCACCCAAAGTGCTTGTCAACTGAACTTTAGCAATAGTAACGGTGGGTAAGATCTTCAAGTACACCCTAAACCCTACACCCTAAACACAAAATCCTAACTTCTACACTACACCCTAAACACGTAGCAATAGTAACGGTAGGTAAGATCCTAAAGCCTACACCCTAAACCCTACACCCTCGACACTAAATCCTAAATCCTACACTACACGCTAAACACGGACGTTTAGGAAAGCAGGGGATGTAACGCTGCCGAGAAACACATCGTAGAAACCGCCGACGGATAAGGACTGGTTATGAGTGGCCACACATATTGGGGTAATGGGGATATCTTGGGATAATGGAAAAGAAAATGAAAACTACTGTAGTAGTCTGGGATCATATGGGGGTAATGGAAAAGAAAATGGAAACTACCATAGTAGATTGGGGTTAAATGGGAGTAGTGGAAAATAAAATGGAAACTACCATAGTAGATTGGGGTTACATTGGGATAATGGAAAAGAAATTGAAAACTACTACTTACGGTTAGGCTTCAGGGTTTGGGCTAATGGTGATGATGGTGGCAATGGAGACCCCGACACTCGAAACCCAGGCCCTCCTGTGTTCCCGGTGGTGTCGAAGACGATGCCGTGAGCCGCCCAATACTCGCTCATGGAACAGCAAGGTTTTAGTTCTGCGTAATCCGTGCCTTGTCATTAGGGTTTAGGGTTTAGGGTTATGGAAGCCCTAAGCAGGCCCCATGCAATTAGGGAGGCCTTAGGGAGGTCTTAAAAAGGCTTAACCATGGGTCCACCACCATATAAGGAGCCCCCTTAAGGATCCCATAATCTAGGTATAATATACGGATAATGGAAAAGAAAATGGAAACTACGATATTAAGGGATTATGTAGGGTATAGTATAAAGATCATGGAAAACATGCAGTTTGGACTTTGGGTGTAGGGTTTAGGGTTTAGGGCTTAGGTTTCGGTGGGTCCGTGCATAGCCTACAATACTAACATCTACATGAGGATGCCGTCCGTAGCATCACAAAATTTCGGCAACCTCTTGCTGATGATACCAGAGCTCGGGGGAGTACTTGCACTGAAATGCGCATCTTGCTTAGTGAAGCAGAGCCCCCTCCATTATCTGCAAAATTAAAGGTCCTAAATGACTAGAGACCTGCAAAGAGTGTTCCACAAGATGCAGAAAGCCCCAGGTAGGTCTTGAAGGAGGCTGAACATTCTCGAAACCCAAATTGCAAAAACTGAGTCAAAGGTGGCTTGTTCAAGCCTGGGTCCTAAATCCTAAATACCAAATCCTAAACCTACACCCTATAGTCCTTAAGTAAATAGAATATGGCTTTAGGCTTCTTATGACAGATCCCCATATACCCCATATTCTATCTACTTAACGGGGACTATAAACCGAAGTTCTGCATTTCTTCACGCTTACGAAGCCACCAGCTGAAACCAACTGGGCTACGCGAGGAGGGGTCATAACGGGTTGAGGCCAAGGAGTTGTCGTAGTTCGGCTGCCCCACATCCATGCCGTTCCTGGGTTGATGTTAAGAATCTTGAATCAAGTTACGGCTTAGGGTTTAGGGTTGAGGGCTGGGTTGCTGTTCAGGAACATAAACTAAGTTACCGCAGTAAGGAAAGAAACCCTATTGCTTGTTATAAAATACCCATATTATGGTAACCGTCAACCCTATTATGTATCATATACCCATATTATGATAGCTGAAATTAGATTTTTTAACAGCAACCCAGGTTCTGCACATAGGGCTTCGACGCGTCCGCGTAGAAATTGGAGATGCTGCTTACCTGAACTGGCTAAGGGTTTAGCATTTAGGGCTTAGGTTTTAGGATTGAAGCATTTAAGGTTTGTGATTTAGGATTTAAGGTTTGAGCTTTAGACTTTAAGGTTCAGGGCTTGGGGTTGAGGATTTTGGGTTTGGGGTTTAGGGACTAGGGTTTAGGATTTGGGGTTTAGGGCTTAGAGTTTGGGATTGACATTGCTAGAGAAATCATATACCTAAGCTTGGAACGATGGTCCCTTTGCATGGGCCCGTGTTCTGAGGTCCTTGTACACGTTTATATGATGCCCTGTATATCCCGACACGCACAAGTAGGGGCCCATATTTAGGCCCCAGGAAACTAGTAGGGGCCGATAGTTCAGGCCCATGGTTGGGACTTTAGATACCTGGACCGGTTTAGGGTTTAGGGCTTAGGGTTCAGGGTTTAGGGTTTAGGGGCAAGGCTCTGAGAAGCTAAGCCCTAAATGGCTCGACTGGAGCATGGAACCACACACAGTCAAGGGTTGAGGGCTTAAGGTCTTAGCTTCCAAAGTCTACAGCACTGCCTTGTACAATACTGGGATAAAATTGGTGGCCCGCAGCCGCCAAAATTGGATCCAGTGGATATTCTGTGACTGGAATATCCTTTCTTAATGTTCGGGTCTACCAACATCTTCTCGTTACCTAACACAAAGGCCCATCTAGCCCCTACATGACCCGACTTTCCTTGCTTTTCCCATGTTCATTCTCATCTGAATCTCCAAGTTGTACAGAACGCTGATAAGGGCTCAGGCCAACCCTAAACCCTAAACCCTACAACCTAAACCCTACACCCTAAACCCTAAAACCCTAAAACCCTAAGAAACTCATGATGCTCAGGCCCAAAACCCTAAAAACCCTAAGGGCGCCTTGCCCTTGAAGCATTTCTTAGGTCCCAGGAAGTAGGCGGTGTAGGTGGTTCCCCCAGTCATCTGCCCAGTACCAGCCAAGCTCCCAACCTTATTGGCAGCCCATGGAGGGTTTAGGGTTTAGGGGGTTTAGGGGGTTTAGGGGGTTTAGGGGGTTTAGGGTTTAGGAATAGCACAGGGAAAATGAAATGGACACTGCGGGCATAAACAAGAATAAATTAGGGTCTAGGGTTGCCTTGCCGATTAATGTTACTAGGGATGGAGGACTTAGGGATTCGTGGGGCTTAGTTGGGAATGGAGAAATGGGCCCCGTACTAACCCCTGCGTAATCCCCACCAACGACCCCCCATATCCTCTTCCTTTGTTCTCTACTAACCATCAGTAAGCAACACTGGCGTGGTAGTGATAGCCGTAGGGGGCGTGCGAGTGACCGCCGCACAGATCCAACTCAATGTCGATGCCTGGCTGGCCACTTGCACTGTAGCGGCCATAGATTGCATACCCATCCAAGGCATAGCCGATCTTGAAGCTGTGCGGATCATTGTTGGTGTAGTTGTCCAATGTATAAATACAATCCTTGCTTGGCGTTTACGGTCCCTCTTAAACCTAGGCCGTTTCTTTAAAATAGAGGAGCCCGATATGGACCCCAAAGTACTATGATCCTTATAAAGGGGAACCCCCAAAAAGAGCCCCCTAACTTGGACAAAGCCCTAAACTCCCAATCCCCAAACCCTGTATACCCCTATATAATCCCTGTAAACCCTTATATCCCAAAGGAGGCCCAGAATCCGGTCCGATAGGATCCCCATGGTGGTGGTAGTCCCCACCTCTGCCCACATGCGCATTGCCTGGCAAAAAAATGCTTTGGCAGTTCTCTGACTTGAGTTGGGGGAACTCAAAGCAGGTGACCGTGAATTTCTAAGTAAGTTTCAACCTCAGGGACCCTAGGGATATAGTTCGCCGATAGAATATGGGGCATTTGGGGATCTTGTTATAACATACCCAAAGCCATATTCTATCTACTTAAGGGGGATTATATGTTGGGGGGAGCACAGAGAGCTCATCGCGGCGGTGTTTCTGAAGGGCTATAGGGATATTGTGTTGTGGGGGAGGCTCCCAAGAGACTGAGAACGAGTCTCGCATCGTACTAAAAGGGATACCTTTTGTGAAGGACAACAAAGCGGTTTGCAATGTCAAGCACGCTTTCGGGGGGCTTGCACGATACATCTGGCACCTCCTTGTTCAGAGCCCGGACATATGCATAACTGGCCTTGCTAGCTACAGACCAGTTCAACCATGAGCGGTTTCCGATGCCCAGCTGCAACCTCAATTCAGAGCTACTCAATGTCCGCGACCCCCGAAGTCCTACAAACACTTAGGGTTATATTGGGGTTGTACAGGGGTTACATAGGGGTTGTATGGTCAGTACAAGCTAGCAGTGGGTGACTTCAAGTGAGCTTCTTCAAGGACACTGACGTTAGCAGCCGAGGAGCACTTGTCCGCCTCACAAACGTCCCATACCCAATAGCCACCATTATCCTCCGCTGGTCCACCAGAAGTGTGGCAATTGCGTGGTTTAGTAGGTAGGTTCATGATGGGTAAAACTGGGAGTATTCTAAGGCTAGACTTACCAAGTCCCATGTACCTAAACAGCATATGAACCACTGTCTAAACTCCTAGTATCCCCCGTGATAACTCCTACAGTAGTCCGCTCTGTAATCCCCTATAAAGCATATGGACCTCAAATGGTACAAACCTCATGGTGGCGCTTCCCAAATCGCGTCCCGATTTGTTGAACCGTTCCCTGTGTACATAATAGAGTATAGTAAAATGTCATATAGTATATTGTAGTATAGTATAGTATAGTATAGTATAGTATAGTATAATATAGTATAATATAAGATAATCAATATAGTATAGTACAGCATGGTATACTATACTATACTATAGAACTACGATAATATACTATAAGATGCGCAGCGTATAGGTTCCAGATGTTGCCACATGTTACGTTCTCTCCCTCCTGAACCTCTCGCGCCTTCCTGTAAACAAGTGTTTGGCTTAGACCGGCGCCATCAAGTGCGCCATCAGAAAGAAAATTCACTGTTGCTATGGAACATCTGTACAAGCCTCTCGAGACTTCTGATTCGGCTTGCCGTCTGTCCGGCCGTGTGACTGCGCTGCCGATAAACTTGCTCTCAAATTGGATACAACACCCATCCAAAAGCTGTGCGCACACACAATACAAAATCAGCTGATGATACTAGGAATTTGGCGAGGCGATCTAGCCTCAAGGTAGTTTTGCAAGCTATCCGGACCAAGCACTACACCCAGAAATGCAAGGTTTAGGGTTAGGACTTGGGTTTTGGGATTGGGGTTTAGGGTTCGGGGTTTTAGCTTCGCTTCTTCAAACACCCTGAAAAGATAATGGGAAACGAGGCCCTGGGCCTCGAAATGCTCTTGGCATAGTTTGCTGTAGCTAGATTGCCCTAGATCCTTTTCGGCCTTCCCTACTCCAGGGCGTCAGTCATCCTACTATCCAAGCCACGGCCCAAACGATTGTGATGTTATGCCAACTAAAGCCCTCACTCAGACTACGTGATGGACGCACCAGGGGTGCTCTCGAAATTGTGGGTTCTGTGGGCTCTTTGGGCTCTTTTGGGTGCTATCATACACCCGCTCATAATTAGGACAACAAATTTGCAACATAATTTTGACAAGCCCTCACATGAGCTATAGTCTAAACTCCTGGCATCCCCCTCAATAATCCGTATAATGCTCCCCTATATAATCCCCTCATAACCGCCTTTAAGGAGTGTAGACTATAGCTCACATGTACTACATTCGTCCCAGAATCCAAGCCAGGGTAGAAGGGCACTCCATTCCGGCCAACGCCAGAGGCCCCCGCCGGAGGATTCGGGGTCCACTCGTAGGACTCGTCAATAGGTGGTGTCAGGGGTATCCTCAGCAGCAACCAGAGGCTGAATTCTCCATTTAGGGTTTAGGGTTTAGGGTTTTAATGGATACTACCCCCCTCTCAGAATGTAGCATCAGACTTAGTCTTTTGGGGTTCCTGTCAAACAAAAAATCCAAAAGACTGAGGAAGAGTGAGGTGATAGGGTCAGATTATGATCGGGCGAGGGGATTACAGACCTGACAGCTTAGGGTTCGATAGGCTGAGTCCCCCTAAAAGTGTATATAGGGGGATACTATAGGGATAAGGGAAAAGAAATTGGAAACTACTATTCAGGGTTTAGGGTTCAGGGTTATATGGGGCGTCCCATGAAAAGGGCCTCTGTCATGTTTCACAAGGAGCCTTAACATCCCCGCCTAGACCCATCAGTAAAACACTTGGCTAGGCTTAAACACGTCGGGCTTGGCTTTGGGGCCCAATAAATAATAATCCGCTCCTGTAGCAAAAAAAAACACATATATGCCAATACGAAACTACTTTCTAATCTAAATGCTAACATGGGAACACTGATCACTCGTGCTTGGGGCTTTTTTAAAAGGCGAGGGACATGTTCAGAATACCTGGCAGAGACTTGATGCCAAATTAAAGAAGCTCCAGCTACAAGTACTTACCTGCATGTGAGGTCTACTTGGCCACGATAAAGCACAAAACGATCAAGATTTTTTGGCGAGAACAAGCATGGGCCCTTTCTGGGACAGTTTTTGATAAAGCCCCTAAGATTGTGGGGTGCAGGCCCTGCCCTCAGAGCCTTTAAAAAATACCCTGAAGCCAAAATCCCGGGACCCTGCATCCCAAAACCTGAACCGCCATCCTGAAATCTGCCTTCTCCAACCATACTGTGGATGGAGGAAATCTTGCACTACCCTATATACCTCATACGCCGGAAATTACAACATATCAGGGTCCCTAAGATTTCCTCCGCCGTATCCTCACCCCAAAGTTGCATCAACTATTCCCAAAAGTTCCCTGTAGTCAGATTATCCACTTGAGGAGGGCCATGAGCCTGGCATCGAAAATACCTTCGTAACGCGGGAAGCATAGATGGCCTCTGTGGGGAATATCACAGGGACTCCTTCCCCTACTAGACAACCCTAAACCCCAAGCCCTAACCCCCAAACCCTAAACCGTAGACCCTATACTTTAAAACCTAAACAACCTAACCAACATCCGTGAGATAAGCCAAGCAGCTTGTAAGTTTGGGACTGTTGTATGGTGGATCTGGTGACACACCTCGGGTTAAGGGATTGCGTAGGGGTTTTAGGATGTAGGGTGTGGGATTCAAGACTCAGAACAAGGACTAGGCTTTAGGGCTTAGGATTTTGGGCTCGCAACTTCTGTTCGGCTGAGGCTTGACGACGCGGTTTAGGTTTTAGGGCCTGGGCCTTAGTGCTTGTGATAACTCATGGTTTGGGATTCAGCATTTAGGTCTCAGAGCGCGCTTCAAGCCTGATGTTTTGACGGTTTGGATCCTCCACGGTGTAAAGTTAAGGCTGCAATTTCGGGATTCGCGTTTTAGAGGCTATTGATGAGGGCTTGGGGTTCAGAATTTAAGGCCTAGGATTCAGAATTGAAGGCTTCTGATTCCGCGATTCGGGATTGGGTTCTATGCTTTCTCTGGGGGCAGACTTGTTAGTGTTGAGTTGGGACCCTGAAATCCAATATGCTCAGTCAGTTAGCTGACGATCGCAACAGAAGCAAAGGTAGGTTTCTCGAGGAGTGCATTTGAATAAGGCAATTCAAGCCTAGAAAGCAGTGTTGCCAGCGCCTACCCCCCAAAAAAAAATATGGGGAGGAGGTCACCAGTATGGTTTTTCGGAACCACAAGTACATTATACCCCACAGGAAATGATAACTTGGACCACTCTCCATAGAGGCTCCGCTTACCCTCAACTTTTCACCTAGATACTGCGTCTCGTAGGTGCTTCCACCAGCTCCTCCTGCGGTAGGGTTTAGGGTTAGGGTTTAAGGTTTTGGGCTGAAAGACCATGGATTGGGATGGAAGCTGTGAGCCTCAAGTCGGAAGGCTTCGGTGGTTTCTGGCCCCCTGGCCTTGGGCAAGTGCTACTATCAGGCTTTGGTACAGCCCACATACTCCAACCCTAAACCCTAAACGATACGTCCTAAACTCTAAGTAAGGCTTGAGAGCCTGTGGAGGAGGGATGGCTTGTTGAGGGTTGGTTGATGGTTCCAACACATTAGCCAAAACAGGGCTCACTGGGGCACCCTGCCTCTCCCCGGCCACCTCCCCAAAACTTCACTTATATTTTAGGAGGAGCCCCACCCTGTAATAGTGGTATAGTAGGAATGTAAGAGGCCCCTAATGTCGGCGAATATAATCCTTATTATCCCTTATAGTCAGTATTACATGGTGATGGGTCCACCTAACTTATATTATGCTAGGACTGAACCAATGGCTTTGCCCGCCGTGCGGGGATTTCACAAGCATGCTTGAAGGAAACCCAGAGCAAAACTGGGAGTTTAGACTATAGCTCTTGTGGCTTCAAAAATACCCAACCCTGGAGAGGAATCCCAGCGGAGAACACACACACACCCTGACTTCATAAACGCTAAATGACCCCTGACCACAGCACGCTAGTCTTCACCAACAAAAAAGCCTATCAACCCCAAGTCCCGAATCTAGACCCATGATTAATACGTAAACCCAATCCCCTTATGGGGGGTTGTACTAGGGATCCTGATATTAAGGGTTTAGGGTTTAGGGCTTAGGGATTCTACTAGGGATCCTAATATGCAGGCCCTTAACAAGGAGGGGGTTATTTATCATGGGTCTGCATTAAACCCTAAACCCCAATCCACTCTCAAGCTTGAAGCCTACAAGCTCCCGCCACGGTTTAGGGTTTAGGGGTTAGGGTTTAAGGTTTAGGGTTTAGGGATAGAACTAATGTCAGGCATGGTAGGACAATATGTATACGAATGTGCCCATTCCATGATAGGATAATTAGGGGCTGGGCGGAAATCTTGCAGGGGACCAGAATGCGACCCGAACCCCAAATCCTAAACCCTTAACCACTAAACCCTCAACCCCTCAACCCTAAACTCCCTAAACCTGAAATTCTCAACCCTAGACCCCAAAACCCTCAACCCTAAACACCTAAGCCCTGAACGCCGAAAAGCACCGGTCCTGGCGGGCGAGGGACGGCGGCCAAGGTACTGTCACTCCGGGGCTGACCAGAGGACCACACCACAAGAAATTGGTCATTGCAGTACACGGCCTGGGGAGTCGGGTGTAGGCTTTAGGGTTTAGGGTTTAGAATTCACCGCTTAGGGGCTAGGATCTAAGGTTTAGGATGAATAGACGGCCTGGGGAATAAAATCAAAAAAGTTGAAAGTACTGTATGTTTAGGGTTTACTCCATTGGGCTAAGGATTTGAAAGGCTTAGGGGTCTCCTCTGAGGACTTAGCAGTTGGGGTTTGTTCAGTATCTAGAAAAATTCTAGAATATGGGGGTTATGTAGTGATTATATAGGAAATATATTGAGGTTATATTGGGATAATGGAAAACAGAATGGAAACTACTATATTGAAAATAACCCGAAAACCTATCAGGACCTCAGCTTTCAGTAGCAGTATTGACTTGCACGTGAGCTTCTCTCGTGAGAGCATGACTGGAGGCTCATGTAACTGTCATAACCACTTAGCTGGCAGTGAAAGGCAAGGCGCTGGACAACGCTTGAACCGACATCAACTCTTGTTTCTATTACCTCACGGCTGATTTGCTCAGCTCAGCTGCAACCCTAACCCTATAGTCCCCCTGAGTAGATAGAATATGGGGTATATGGGGCTCTTATAGTAATATACCCAAAACCATATTCTATCTACTTAAGGGTGGCTATCATCCAAGGCCTTCACCGACGAACCAGCATCTGTGTCGAAAGCTGCCGCAATGCCGGCTGCAGAGCAGCGAGCATCAGAGCTTTGAGTACAGGCTTTGCATGACACGCTGCCAATGAGCTCAGTGTAGTTGATCCTAAGTCTCCAAGAATCCGCATGTGCTAGTGAGATGTGAGGGCTTCCAGGTACAAGGGGTACCTTTTGGGGGGTTCCCATAATAAGGGTTCTAGTGTTGTGGCTCATAGGCTTGAGGACCTTCAACCTATCTGAAACAGTAAAATTACAAGTGGGGTCAAAAGATGCTAAAAATTTGCTTTAAAGAGAACAAGGATATAAATGACCTTTTCATAGCCGCTTTTCAACGCCCAACTGACGGTGAATAAGTCTTGGGCATAGTTGGCCAGACTGTGTGTTGTGGAAATAGGAATCCCAGAAGGTTGCGTGCCTCACTTGTGTTACAGTTCAGCCAGAATTTTAAGTCCCCCGCCTTAAGTAGATAGAATATGGGATATATGGCGATCTTATTTTAATATGCCCAAAGCGGTAGTCTATCTACTTAAGGGGGACTATACACCCACAGCACCGCCACGGAAATCTGGACTCTACAGCAGTCCTGCATCATCCCCTTTCAGCCCAGACCTAAAGCTGTAAGCCAGAAACATTCCACCCTAAAACTTAAACCATTCGTTCTACAACCCGAGAGTCTGGGGTTTAGGGTTTAGAGTTTAGGGTTTTGGGTTTTGGGTTTAGGGTTATATATATATATAAGATATATAGGGTCTGCAGAAGCTGGACCAGGCGAAAATGAGCTGCTTGTTTGAATCGACTTGTCCATTTCTTCGTGAATACAAGGTTGCACGACCAGTTCTCTAAGAAGTCATGACGCATCTTCTTGTTACGCACCCCAGACTTAGTTTCCTTTCGCCAGCATCTTTCAGTGCTTTAGGACTCCAATAACACCTATAGTAGACCGCTATATAATTCACTGTAAAACCGCCTTTAAGGAGCTTACCCAAGCCCAAGTCAGAGTTCATAGCCCCTCAGTCACAAAGGACCTATGAATACTAAGGCATACCCACAGTGTAAACCCCAATATAGATACCCTAGACTGGGTTGCTGTTAAGGAACCTTAATTAAGTTACTGTATTGGGGAAACCCTATTATTTACTATATATACCCATTATGGTAACTTAATTTAAGTTCCTTAACAGCAACCCAGTAGACTGGAGTCATCTGCACCGAGGAGCCCTGGATCGGTAAATGTACACGCCGAGTTCGACACCATGCTGCAGCCTCAGAGAAGAATACAGGGCTTAGGGGTATACAGTCCCCCTTAAGTAGATGGAAGATGGGGTATATGGGCATCTTAGTATGAATACCCAAACGAAGTAGGGAATGAAGCAATGGAATAGAAAACGGAAACTTTCACAGCATTTCGGGTCTGGGATTTCGGGTGGTTCGTAGGGAGTGAGGGGACTGGACATAGGCGCGGGATTCTACAACGGCTACTACAGGGGTCCGTTCCAACATCCCTCAACCCTGAACCCTCAACAGCAAATGCTAGCTGACACGGCCCAGGGAATGCTTTGCTGGATTGTGTAACCAAGAAGTGCACTAGGACCTAGGACCAAGCAGCAGCTTCAGGAAATTAGGGTCCTTTTGAGGGGAGTCCATAGAACAAGGGTTGCAATCTAGGTTCCCCAGTAAACCATAGATAATAAGGGTACCCTTTTTCCTACTTTTCTGTTTTAATAAGGAGACCCCCAAACAAAAAGGGTAAAAGGGTACTACTGGGGTACCTAGCAATGGATTGGTCTTTATACTGAGAACCCACAAGTTGCGTAGGGAAAGGCTACAGGGAGACGTTTCGCAAGGATATGCTCGCACCAAGAAGTCGTCGGCACTGAACCTACCCTAAACCCTACCCCAACCCTAAACCATCCTTCTGACTCTCCCAGACCCTTAAGCAGGAAACCCCTTGTCATGTTGTGCATCAAACCTCTGAGTGGGAATGGGAAACAAGGCTCAACCTGTCCCTTCCTAATAAGGACCCCCATGATTTCTTTGTATTCCCCATATATCATGCGGGTCCCCAAGCTGACCCTAAACCCTAAACCCTAAACCGCGTGTTTTGGGAAGGGTCCATGTACTGCGCGAGTCACTTGATGGAGAGCACGAGTCCAGTGACGCACATGTCTGAGTGCTTGGGACGATGGCCTCAGGAACGAAAAAGTACTTTCGGGCCCTGAACAAGTAGCGTATCGATTCAGAGGTACCTTGGGTTTGCATGCATAGAGTGGAATAGTTGTGCCAAGCATTTAGGCTTCTATGTTCCACGGCGTTAAGAGCTCTGAAAAACAAGAGCTTGGGCGATGGCAGCCCTTGTATCATCTGAGCTACGTCAATACTTCTTATATATTGGTGGACATACGGTTCTCATGAGGGAAATTTCTGTGTGTGCATATACACATATGTTTACATACACGCTTACTAGACAATATCAATGTACCAGAAGACCCTATGACAACGCTCAACATTAGGTTTTTAAGAGTCGGTGCGGCGCGTTCAAGCCAAGGGTGGAATAACGGGTGGACAAAATTCTGCATGACCACAAAAACCCAACCCCTGTGAGTCATCGTAGTGTGGACATTGTCCGCTGTAGAGAGTCCGCACACGGTATGGATGGGGAGTACAGGATTGCTATTTCAGCTTGTCGCCCTGCATGTAGAGTCGAAAGGGACCCCTATCTTGACCAGTATGCCTTTGCTTCGGGGCTCAGCACGTCCAGAATATTGGAGACAAACGACAAACAAGAGCTCTTTTTTTTGCCTTGGCTTAAGGACACACGTCATGCAGAGGTTATAGAGTTCCCGAATGTATCCCTACTAGAGATTTTTTGGAACTAGATTGCAGCACCCCATAAACTGGCTTAGTCCCCGTTTATGCAAGTCAGCTCAAAACATTGCTCAGAAAGTGGCACTCAGTTCCAGAGTCCATCTGTCGGGGTATGCTGCGAGTGGTGGCCCCAAACCCCCTTCTTATTATGTTCAGAATGCATTTTAGTACCTGAATCTGAGAAAAGACCCAAAGGCTTCGGATCTCCCGTGACAAACGCAGCCAAAAACACAATGAAGATTTGGTAGTTTCCCAAAATAGGGGGCCCCCAATATAGACCCCAATATATTACAGTCCTTGTTATTGGGACCCCCAAAATGGTACCCCTAATTTTGGGAAATCCCCATTTGGCGCTGCTAGGATTGATGCTTTAGGGCTTGAGGGGATTAGGGCTCAGGGATGCTCAGGGCTTAGAGGCTGAAGCAACTCGCTCAGCATCTAGCTCCTACTTTGTAGTTTCCTACTTGGCACTTATTACCTATAGTAGGACTATAAGGAAATCCCAAAGGGTTAAGGGTGTAAGGTCCAAGCTAATTTTCAAGGAGGTTTCTTTAAAATTTCGGCTGTTAAGAGCCCCGTTTCGATCGGGTCACCCCTCCCAGGTATATTGGGATAATGGGGTTGTATAGGGTTATCCGCCGACCTTGCAGGGCGTGTTGGATGGTTTCACAAGGGAAGGGGCCGGGGGTGGGGGGGTATCCCGTGCCCTCCGCGGCAGTCTCCCACCCCTTCGCCAGAGACTTTTTCAGAACTGGAGGCCCGGCCCAAGGCCCTGGAGGCCCCGGCCCCAAGCCCTGGGCCCCAAGCCCCTGCGAACCCGGGCCCCAAGGCCCCGTAACGATTGGTTAACACTTGTTTCGGCTTGTTGCACGATTGATCGCCAGGCCACCCCAAGTTAGGCGCAGGA
>CAJNIZ010008657.1:17704-28515 GCA_905231905.1 Symbiodinium pilosum
CCTAAACCCCTAAACCTTAAACAATCAACCTATGATATTGAGCCTGCCGGGTGCTTTGCACCTGGACATTGGTCTTTCCGGGTAGGAGCCTTGGGTTCAACCTTACTGGAGTAGTATTTTACTTGGGGATACTACGGTACCCAATATAGAGTAAGATTATATCGTCCTTTTGGGGTATAGTATTTTATATAAGGAATGTAATCGTACTAGGTTTAACCACCAAAAAACACTAGTCACTTGAGCTATAGTCTAAACTCCTTACAGGGGGAGTATTATAGGGGTTGTTACTTAAGGGGGATACTAGGAGTTTAGACTATAGCTTTTAGGGATTACAAAGAGGGATGGCAGGAGTTTAGACTATAGCATATTAGGGGTTTAAACTATAGCCTATTGGGTGTTCTTGAGGGGGATGCTAGGAGTTCAGACTATAGCTTATAGGGATTATCAAGGGGCATACTAGGAGTTTAGACTATAGCTCACTTGTGCTTGTTCAGGGAAGGTCTTTTTGACGGTCCTGCAAACAATCCTGGCCACAACAGCGGACAAAGGGCTAAAGCAGGATCTAGACAGAGGTTGCCAGAAGTTCTGAAGCAACTGAAAGTCAGTGGATGGCAGGCTTGGTTTAGGGTTTAGGAGTTTGGGTTCAGGAAAGACATAAAGAGTGAACATGACCCCTGATTGTCGTTCATCAGGAGATAGTAACCATGAGGGTGTGTCATTTCATCAAATTGCAAGCCAGCGCCAGCTACCCAGAAAGTCCAATACCCCTTAATTGGGGAATACACTTCAAGTCATATTCGGGATCCCTAATATGATTTAGGGTATTTTCCCTAGACTTCCTGGCTACATTATGACCAAATCCCATGCCTGAGCCATACGATGTCATATGAGATCAGGACTGCTCAAGTTTCCTTTCGAGTTTGTTCCGCTTCAATTTGATCCCATCCTTGCGTGTTCTGCTATGTAAAATCAAACCCTAAACCCCTAAACCCTAAACCCCCCAACTGAAGCATCCCAAGCATCCCAGCTTTCAAGAAGCCTCCTAGCAGGTGCCCATGAAGGCGTCACGCCCTCAGCCTACCGGCAGGGGTTTAGGGGTTTAGGGTAGGGGCTGTTACACCTTGCTTAGAGGCCCTGGAGTCTACCTCTATCTAGGCATTTCACCAAAGAGTCTCTTATAGAATGCCCAACAAGAATCTCCGCACAATGCCCGCAATATCCCCATATACGTACACATATGTACATACGTGTACATCTATATGTGTAGACATATACTTACATATGTATGAATATATATATATGCATATCTATACATATCTGTGTGCGTGTGTGTGCGCGTGTGTGTGTTTATTGCTTTAGGATCCCTAGCGTGCCCTGTTTGTAAGATACTCCCTTTTGCATAAGGATAAGGCATCCAAAGGTATAGCCAGCTCATCTCAGGCTAGCCTGTACCTGAACCCCAAAAGTATGTAGAATAATGGCGTGCTTGGCAATTTTTAGGGGATTTGGGCTTTTGTTTTCCTTACTTTTGGGGTTTAGGTAGGGGAGTGGGTGTAAATCCCACACCACTGAGTCAACAGCCGACAGCTCGGAGGTTCATGGGTAAGATTTAGGGTTATGGTTTAGGGGTTAGGGTTTAAGGTTTAGGGTTTAGGGTTTAAGGTTTAGGGTTTAGGGTTGAAGGTTTAGGGTTTAGGGTTTAGGGTTTAGGGTAAGAAGGAGATTCACAACTAGGTAAGCTTCAGAGAAAGCTTTGCTTGTATGATGTGTTGGCCTACTTATGTTTACCCATGAACCTCCAAGTACCGTGCGGCAATATGCAAAGGGTCACATTTCCCCTCTAAAGATTGCATGGTGAGATTGTTTTTCAATTTCTCTCCTCCGCCCAAGTTGGTATACTTGAATAATCTGTTCCTTCTAGTATTCAGCCTCCTCCAAAATTAAAAAGGGGACCCAAGAATTCCAAATTCTGAAACCTGCCCCCAAGACAACTTTGAAAAGGCAGAGACTAAAGTTAATTATAGCTCGGCTTCTCTGAATTGGGGGGGGGGGGTCCCTAGCACGACTCTTGAGGATTAGCAGTCTCCTTGATTGTGATTGTTTTTGAATGGTTTGTGAAAGTAACATACAACCTCAATGCCACTTTGATTGGGCTTATTACGATGTTAAATACGTTTTTGTGTTCTAGTCAGCTTTTACTTTGATGTCACCTGGTTTTCATCAGGTTCCAACTAGGTTTTTAATCAGGTAGGTTTGAGATAGATGTTAACTAATTGGTATGAGTGTGTTTTGAAATGGATGTTCGGCTGGTTTTGTTCAGATTTTAACGTTAGATTTCAAGGCCTTTTAATGCGACTTCAGGTTGGTGAAATCAACTGAGTTTGTTACGAGTTGATTTTGATGTTCAATGCGCTTTAATCCGGCTCTATTCCATTTAGCCGACTTCTATTCCGGTTTATAATCTTATTAGCATCCTATTAGTTTAGCTACTTGTCGATTTCAATAGGATTCTAATTTTTAACCCCCCCCCTCTAATATCAAATACAGGCAATATACATTGGGCGGGGGACTTTACTTTAGGGGGCAGGACTAATCCCCTCCCCTAATAGTACCCTCTAACATGGTACGATTATGTACTAGGAGGACCCCCACCCAGTAATAGTGGTGTAGTAGAAACAAAAAAAGAGGGCCTTAGTATAATCACCATTATCCCTTATAGTCAGTAGAGTATTATTGGGTAGGGGGGTCCGCCTAAGGGATACGTATTTTTAGCCCCTGAACCCTAAACCTTAGGAATGTAGGGTTCATGCGTATTATTAACCTTAAACCCTAAATCCTAAACCCTAAGCCCTAAACCCTAAACCTTAGAATTAGGGCGGGTGGGGGATCCTAGAAGGATTGGGCCCTCTGGGCAGCTGAGGCCGCCAAAGCGAGACGCTGCCGGTGGACCACTGGCTGAGGCGCAGCTTGAGGTTTAGAAGGTTTGGGTTTAGGGTTTAGGGTTCTGGGTTTAAGGTGTAGGGTTCTAGCTTGAGGTTTAGAGGGGTTTGGGTTTATGGTTTAGGGTTCTGGGTTTAAGGTGTAGGGCTTGTTGAACCCTAAACCCCAAACCCTAAACTCTAAATCGCCTTTGGGTTCAGGGATTTGGGGTTTAGGGTGTAAGGTTTAGAGCTTATAGTCCCCCTTAAGTAGATAGAATATGGGGTATATGGGGACCTTATTATGATAAACTCAAAGCCATATTCTATCTACTTAAGGGGGACTATAGGATTTCAGAGCTGCGGGCTGAAGTTTGGGTGTTCACGGGGTGTTTGAGGCTTGGGCTTAAGGTTCCACAGCCGAAGGCTGCGGTTTAGGGTGTTATGGGGTTTAGGGGTTTAGGGTTTAGGGGTTTAGGGTTTGAGAGTCCAATGTTTCAGCTTAAAGGTCAGGACTTGGGCTCAGTGGGGCTCGGGGCTTTTAGGTTCCTAAACCCGAAACCTTAAAGCCTAAAAGACCATATGATCTATAGTCTAAACTCATTGAAAGGGGGTTCTAAACCCTAAACCCTAAACCCTAAACCCTATAGGAGCGTATTCTTCGGGAGATTAAATTGGATACTAAGAATTTAGACTTTAGATTACCCACATCCTCGGACTGAGAAGGTGCGCTACAAAGCTTCTAGGGTTCATAAGGTTTAGGGTTTAGGGTTTAGGGTGGGGGCCAAGGGCCTAGACAAGTAGAACAAAGGTTTCGGGTTGTATCGTAGCATACGTGTAAAGGGCCATGAGGCGATCATCTAGGCTTCTACAGTAATACCTTAAGCCCCGAACCCTAAACCCTACATCAATCGCCCGAAGCCCTAAGCTGCAAACTCTAAAGACTGTCGCATGGGATCTCAGCCGCCCGAAATTCAGGTGAGTAGTATTTTATTTGGCGATACTATGGTACCCAATCTAGAGAAAGATTATATCCTCCTTTTGGGGGTATAGTCTTTTACGTAAGGAATATAATCTTACTGGGTTTAAACACCAAAAAATCACTACTCAGGTCGCAACCTCTGCGTCCAACAAGATAGCAGAACACAAGTCGCGCGAGGCTCAGCAAAGAGTGAGGGCCTGCAATGCGGGATCCGTCCTGCATAAGCCTCAAGCCTTAAGCCTTACCTTAACCTACCAAAATCTACTGTTTTTGTAGGGTCCCATTACAAACCCTAGTATAGACTGTATAGGGAACCTGCAAGAAAGTTGATTTTGGCAGGTTAAGGTATCTCAAGCCCTAAGACACATAGACCTCATAAACCTTTATCCAGGCTCCTTCACCATCACCCCTAAGCCTAAGCACTAAATTCATGGTTAATAAGCTGATCGCTGAGATGTCGGAGGATTTGCTTTCTTAGCTGTCCATTTCGGGTTTTGATCTTGATAGAAGAATGACAACCCAACAGACCATTAGTACGCAAACGAATCAGGACCGCCCCATATGAGCTATCGTCTTAAGTTCTTTATCGGGGTTACATAGGGCTGCCCCATATGAGCTATAGTCTAAACTCCTTAAAGAGGGTTACATAGGGGAGTATTATAGGGTTTTTATTCAGGTGGATTCTAGGAGTTTATCTCTCATCTTCGTTTCTGAGGCCCACCCCCCTTTTTACCAGCCTGTGAAGTGCCGACCAGGTCACTTCGGACCATGGGGCATTGTGAGTTTTGAGGGAGGCGGAACTAGAGAGGAGCTGTTGTGATAAATTCGTGCTCTGCAACCCAGCGCTGAATATTTTCAGCCCTCAACCGAGCAATTTGAAACAAAAGTTTATCCCAGGAGGGGTGGATAACTTCATGAAAGGTATTGAGATAAGCCTTAGTTTGCTCCTTAGGGCAGCACTTAGAGGTTGACGGGGCTTGATAACTACAACGGGAGTATAAACAGGGACTATAAGCCCGGCTAGAATTAATTGGAATGCACATGAACTCCCAAGTAACAGCTAGAAAGATGTTGGACAGTTTGGCTTCGTAGAGGCCTGATGACGTCCTGCCTAGTTCGGATCCAAGGTATGTATGACCCTAAGGGTCCAAGGACCCAAATAATAAAGTTTTAGGGCCCAAATACCACTGATATTATAGTGATTGGGCCCTACAACCCTGTTATCTGGGTCCTTGGACCCTTAGGGTGAGATTCTGAAATCAAGCCACTTCCAAAGTTCAAGTGCGAAGGCCTGGGCTTCAGTAATCCTAGAAGTAAATAAGCCCTGAGCCATGTCTGTGAAGCATGGTTCCTAACCCCTAAACCGCATTCAACTCAAATCCACTACGATTTCAGACCCTAGAGTTTGCACTGAGGCCTCCAATCCGCGTGCTGGCCGCCTCGCTGTATAGTTGTTTTTTAGGGTTTAGGGTTCATGGGTGCTCTCCAAGGGCATACAATGAAGCATATAAGCAGAAGGAGCACATAGGCAAAGTTGCAAGATGTGGGAACATAGAAGGTTTAGCCCTAAACCCTAAATCCTAGACCCTTAATCCTAAACGCTAAACCGCTATAAGGGCAGCCCACAGAGATTCTCGCCTCCCACGCTAGTGCATACTGGCAATGCCCAAGCAGGCTCCTTCGGCATGATAGGACACCCCTAAACCCTGAACAACCCTAAACCCTAAATAACAAGACAATAGGGAAGCAGAGGAGAGGCAAGGAGCAGGAGGAGGAGGTGGAGGAGGACAGGCTCCACATGGCCCTAAACCCTGAACGATAAACCGCGTGGATTGTTCCCACACCTCAGCATGTTGAACCACCACCGTGTGGTCGTTGCCAGGCTCTTTTGGGAGTCACGTCTCAGTTTTGCGGGAGATGTTCCTAAACTGTTCCGTTTGTTCCCCTAATTCTTTATATACCTTAAACCCTAAACCCTAAACGCTATACCGAGTTCGAGTTTTGCTTGAGGGAGTATATACAGGTTCCATCTGCCTCCGTCCTGCACGCCCGGTGGAAACTCACATGTGAGTATCTGAAAACAACGGGTGCTTTGTATGGGTTTAGGGCTTAGGGTCCAAGGTTTAGGGTTTTGGGGTCCTTTATATGGGAGCCCTATAGCATGGATCATACTACTGGTGTATACCAAAAAAAACATCACAATTTTCAAAAAACTTTTCCTCAAGGAGGAATACGAAGAATTAAGAACAAATGTCCAGTAGTCCTGGCATGTGTAGTCTTTAGGTCCCCGTTTAGGGTCCACCCTATGCCCTAGCTCCTACATCCTGAACCCCCAACCCCCGATCGAAATCCTTGCTTCCCAAGCTCCGAAGATCTGTGGAGTATGGGGGGCTCACTTTGGAACTGCTTAGAACGAGGGCATAGGCCTATGGTAACCTTTACACGTCAGGCTGCGGCGGGCTACAGTCAGGGGTAGCTCTTGTCCTAACCCCTAAGCTTCAAGGAAGAACCCCTAAAACCCTGAACCCTAAAGCTTTAAGCCAGAGCCCCAAGTCCTACTCTGAAGGCAAAATGCCCATCACAGAACCCTAGGAGGGTTTTAGGGTTTAGGGTAGATCTATACTCCAAAGCCAGAGGCACAAAAAACCAACTAAACTCAACCGTAGACTCCAAACCCTGAACTCTAAAGTCTGAAGTCTAACTACCCATACTTTTGGGGAGAGCTAAGGAGGCTAGGGTAGTCTGTCTGAGAATATAATAAGGGGAGCTAAAGAGCCTAGGAGTCTCCAAAACCATAGGGGAGCTAAACTCATGAAAAAGCTCAGGCGAAGCCGCCCCCAGCATCGTTCATGAGGCCACGGACCCAGACCTAGTGGTGGTCAGCTGGGCATCGAGGAACGGGTTGTAGGAATTTTTGCGGAGATTATGCAGGGACTACTCTAAGACCCAAACCCTAAACCCTCCAAAACCCTCAACTCGAAAACCTCAAACCCTACAGCCCAAACGCTTAACTTCATAGTGCTCCGTTCTTTGGTAACCACCAGCATGCCGATGCCCTGATCAGCAGAAGCTAGACCTCTTCTTTCAGTGGGTTAAAAAACTTCGTCAGAGCTGCATGGACTGGTATCAGGTAAAGGGATGAAGGCCAATGGTGTAAGGGTTAAGAAATAGATGTTCAGCCCATTCTTCGAGGTTTCTTCTGTTGGGACTTTAATTGGCGTTTGTCGAATCAACCCCTTTTTTCCGAATCTACACCTACTTGCGAATGATCCCCAAAGGGGGTCGGTCGCCTAGCATGTCCAAACAAGCCCCATAAACCCCTGGGTCCCGAAGCTTACTGGTTCTTAGTAGGGAAGAAGGGCATGTAATCCCTAACCGCTAAGCCCTAAACCCTGAATCCCTCCATAATCCTGGTATCGTATAGTCCCATATTCCCTTTTAAAACCCCATAAGCAAGGCTTCCCCATCTAGATGTCCAGAGACTCCAAAGACCATCTCGCAGGGCAAAGCGTAGGGCGTAGGGGTTGCAAGGTTTGAGGTTTAGGTTTGGGACATATAAGGGTTAGTGTTTAGGATGTAGGGTTTAGGGTTAGGATTTAGGGTTCAGGATTTAGGGTTTAGGGTTATATGAAACCTAATCTAAACTCCTCAAAGAGGGGTTATATAGGGGATTATATAGGGAAGCAATACAGGGCTTCTCAAGGGGGATGCTAGGAGTTTATACTATAGCTCATTTGAGGTTTCCATAGCTGGGGTTTGCCTCCTTATTCCCGGGACCCCCAAGAAAGGAACCTAGCGTAGTGAGGAGTCACGTCCCAACAAAAAGGGCAAAGTCTGATGCATTCTTCAGTCTTGTGACTCCCCGACAGCAAGTGATCATGTCCCTTCTAGAGATCTACAGGTCTGTTAGGTTGCGAGTTATGACATTCAGCATACATCTAGAGCTTGGGTACTCAAGCTTGGTTGACACATTTTGTAATTGACTGGAAGCCTGCTGTGGTAGGGACTCTAAGAGTCAACAGCTCTTCCCAAGCCTCGCTGGCTGCTATAAGGCTCTCTGGCATTGTTGCTTGGGAGGCAAAACAGCCTAAAAACCCCAGAATGTTCTCCCGTATACTACCATAATTCCAAAGGTATAAGCTAGGTACCCAGGGTCATGCAGGACATTTAGTATCCACCGTAAGACCCCTCGAAACCCCAAACCCAGCAAGACCGAAGTTTACGAGGTTTCCCCCACCGCCCAGCGCGGAGTGCCCTCCGCCCCCAAGCTTGACGCAGGCACTTGGATGTCCCACGTGAATTTTGGGATTTAGGGCTCAGGGAGAAGGGCTCCTTAAAGGGGGATTATATAGGGTTTAGGGCTTAGGGTTTAGGGATTAGGGTTTAGGGATCAGGGTTTAGGGTCTAAACTCCTTCAAAAGGGTCATGTGAGGAGTTATGTAGGTACTGTGGGGGTTATGAAGGGGGATTCTGACTGCCCCTCATTTGGGGGTTAAGGGCTCAAGGAAAAGGGTGTGAATGGTCAAAGGAGAGGCACCATTTGTTTTAAGCTAAGTGGTTTAGCGCGGTCCCGGATGTGGAGTGTTGGGGTTGAGGTCTATGGCGTAGGTTGTCTCAAATAGGTGGCTTGTAGGCTGAAGATTTTGGTGCCCAAGTTTTTAAAATTGCTTGGTTTAGGGCATAGGGTTTCGGATGCTGGGGGGGTCCTGGGTTGGGGTTGAGAGAGTTTTGCATGTAAGGCTTTTCAGCTGCTTTGACGGGCTGGGATTTCGAACATTGACGGCGTCAGCACCCCCCACCCCCAAGAAGGCAAAGTAGCTCTCTTGACGACGTTATGGATCTAGGGTTTAGGCTTTAGGGATCTAGGGTCAAGGGTTCAGCCTTCCGCATCAACGACTGGTTGGGCCAACTGAGCTGGGTACATTTCTGTTTTTTGTTGTTTCTAATGAGCTTCTGTTGTGAGAGAATGTCAATCGGCACATTAAGCTTGTCGTCACGTGTCTTTAAGGCCTGGGAGTATGCCAGTAATCGAGAGGCATAAGAAGTACTCTGGAGTTATTCTAGTTGTAGAATAAGGTTATGTCGCATAACATTGGTAGTTATATGAGCTGCAGCCTGGACTCTAAAAAGGGGATTATACAGGGGACTATTATAGCGGTTCTCAAACAAGAAACTAGGAGTTTGGGCTATAGCTTATATGATTTTCTACCTAAGTTTAACGAATGAATACAACTTGGCGACCTACACTAGAGGCACTAGTAGGACAGCTTTCACAACTCTCAGCTTACATCAGCCTGCGTAGAGAGTCATATGATAGTCATAGGGTCCTTGTTCTGGGGAGCTGGGCCCTAAACCTCTCTATCACATAGTAATTTAGGCCCTAATGGATTAGCGGGCAAGGCCCAACAAGGCTCATGAGCCTTGCCCGCTACTTCTTGGGCCTTGCCCGCTAATTCTTGAGCCTTGACCCTATAAGAGTCATATGATAGTCACAGGGTTCTTGCTTTGCGGGGTTCGGCCCTAAACTCTAAACCCTTTCATAGACATACGGGTAGTTCCCAAAATCAGGGCCTATTTTGGTACCCCCAAATATTAGGTGTCGTGACATTATCTATAACCAAAAGGCGCCCATCATTTTAGGAACTACTTGGAGGTCCATTGTAATTACTTATAACCTACTTAGTAACTGTAGTTATAACCTGAATATAAGTCCCATAACTATAGTTACCCTAGATATAATTGGGTTATAACTACAGTTACTAAGTAGGTTATAATTACAATGGACCTCCAAGTATGAGTCATAAGGTCCTCATGGTGGGAGGTTGGGCTTCTCAAAATCCGCGGAGTGCATGCTATGGGCTTTCCTTCATTACGAACACTCCTCCATGATGTTAGGGTTTAGGGTTTAGGGTTTGATGGGGTTGGGTCCTCCTTGTTTCAGGAAATTTTTCGTCTCGACCTACATAAACCACAGCATTTGCAAAAAGCCTCTTCGGCTATCTGCCACAGAGGAAGCGGCTGGCCAGCCGGCAGACTACTCGCGACCCTGCCAGCATCAAGGTGTTTAAGATGCTTCAGCCGTAGACTCTACCTGGACCCACAAAATATGTAAAATGATGGCCTTTATGGCTGTTATTATGGGTTTAGGGCTATTATTTTACATACCTTTGGGGTTTAGGTAGGAGTCCCCCTAAAAGTTTCCAGGGACATTCTGCAGGCGAGGTCTCGGGTTAGCTCCGGGGCTTAGGGGTTACTGGACCTGTATGTTCTTCTCAGAACGGTTGGGTTAAGGCTTGATTCAGTCCCCTCAGGGTTCAGGATCGTCGCTAGCTCAAGATGGGAGCTTTGTCTGATATGTTAAGGTTCATACCGTTGATGGCTGAATTTCTACACCATTTGGGATCTCAAAGCTATGTTAGAAATACTTAGTCTGGTGCAAGATTCATGCCATCAGCAACGAGCTTGAACCTCGCAACTGCAATTGTCCTACAGTAGCACCTTGTGATAATTCTCCGCAGCTTAATCCCGGCACTAAATACCACCAACAAGGGCACTATGGAGTCTCGATGTAGAGCATGCTCCTGCATCATCTCTTCTGCTACTATGAAGCGCACCAGAGTCATTAAGCTCGCCTTGCTTGATTGAGGGTCCCTACCCTAAACCCTAAACCCCTACATGGAACCAGGAAACCACAGTCATGCCGGTTCTCACTTGGAAAAGGGCCTCCCCAACAACCGGAAGCTTTTGTACCATTCTTGGAATCCATGAGGCCCCTGCCTTCAGAGGAAGAGCAGTTCTTGCCTCGAGGTGCCTTTGAGGCGGGTCACTCCATCAACCCTAAACCCCCTAATCCCTAAGCCCCAAACCCTTATCCCTGTAGGGTTTAGGGTTTAAACCCTCAACCCTACCTA
>CAJNIZ010008657.1:28591-59192 GCA_905231905.1 Symbiodinium pilosum
AACCCTACCTACCTATAGTCTCCCTTAAGTAGGTAGAATAAGGCTTTGAGTATGTTTGAATAAGATCCCCATATACCCCATGTTCTATCTACTTAAGGGGGACTATAGCTCATACCTCGCCAGGCCATCTCGCTGGTTCCTCCTGGCCTTGCAGGGCAACAGGAGCCGACCTTTGTGGTTGGTCTAGGGGACCTACTGGTTTAGGGTTTAAGGGTTTAGGGTTTAGGTTGATACTAAAAATCCTGCATGTCCTGGGTATACTATAGTACCAGGTATAAGGTGCCCAGGGTCATGCAGGATTTTTAGTATCCCCCGTAGTAAGAATGGAAAACTGGAAGCTATCATATTGATTATGAAGGGTTAAAGTTTGGGGGACTTGGCAAGTAGGTTCATGATGGAGATAAGTGGCATGATCGTATGGCTTAAACGGCCTATAAGTCTACTTACGAAGTGCCCCTGATCCTCCAAGAGGGCCTGAGCCTCCAAGAGGGACTGGCAGGGTGCAGAATTGAAATCCTTCACCCTGAGCGTAGGGCTTAAATTTTCGGACACCGTATCTTCAATTACTACCTAAGCCCCCAGAGCATGTAGAATAATGGCCTTCTGGACTATACTTAGGGGTTTTGGGCGATGATTTTACCTACTTTGGGGGTTTAGGTAGGGGAATCTTGTTTGCTCGGGACTTGACAAAGGGGTGGTTGGTTGAATCGTTTCATTCTAAGCCTCGGCCTTAAAGTTCCCAAATTAAAGTCCTCATAGGTAAGCAGAATCTGGGTTACCAGGGGGTTTAGGGTTTAGGGTTTAGGGCCATTGCTATGGGGGAAAGTTATTAGGACCCAGGTGCTACATCCGTAGGCCTAAACCCTAAACCCTAAACCCAATCCTATATCCCTAGCCACGGCAAGACAAGTCAGATGACTTTTCAGAGACACCCAAGAAGTCCAATATCCTTTAATTAGAGAATATACCTTAGATTATATTAAGGATTCCTACTATGATTCAAGGTATATTCCCTAGACCCTAAGCCCTAAACCCTTAGCCCTAAACCCTATATCCCCTAACTAAGGGATATAGGACTTCCTTGGCAGGACTGGGACCCGCTGTCACCGGATCCCAAGAATCATCCGTGCGAAGTGCCGGATGTACCTCGGGATGTGGCTTAGAAAACTGGTTTAGGGGGTTAGGGTTTTAGTTCTAGGGTTTAGGGGTACTCAGGGTTTTAGGTTTTGGGGGCCGAGGAGTTTAGGGTTAGGAGTTCGGGGCTTAGGATTTTGTGGAATTGGGTTTGGTAGAGTTGCGGTGTTCAGGGCTCAGTTCAACAGAATTTTTCGCCGGGGTATGGCTGCCCCCAGCATGGCGCAACATAGCCTCATCCCTTGGGCTCTGATTGTCTATAGTATAAGGGTTTGGGGTTTAGGTATGTGGAAGAATTGCCTTTTGGGCTACTTTAAGGTGTTTTGGGCTGTTATTTTTCCTACTTTTGGGGTTTAGGTAGTAGAAAAGGGGCATTCTCTCTTGCTTGGTTTCGACATTATAACACTTCTCAATTGCTACTTCCATGTCCAGGGCAACTGTCTACCAGGTGTTTTCCTTCATAGACCCTAAACCCTAAAGCCCGTTGGCATATAGTCCTTTCGCTTGAGCATGCGCCTCCCTGCGCCCAGATGTCCTGACGGCCAAAAACGGCAACCAAGGATTTCTCCGACGGAGACCTCTGCGACGTCCCTCCTGGGAGGGCGCCACCGTCAGATCCGCAAGATAGAGCCCTGGCTGCGAGGCTTTGCAGGCTTTTGGCCTCTTAGGCCTTGGGGTATAAGGATTTTGAGCTTTGGTTTCAACGCAGGGTCATTGGAGTTGAAAGCTTAGGGTTACAGTTCTGCGGGTTATGGTTTGGGGTGACAAATTTAAGTGCTTAGCCTTTCTGGTTTTGGGAGCTAGTTGCAGGGACTACGAAGATCCCGTTCTTCATTGCAGAAAGCTCCTGCTCGGATGGAAGTTTCACGAGTTTGGTTACATGGGGCACCCTACTTCTGTCAATGAAGAGCTTGAATAGACTAAGGCCAGTCAACTATGATTTTGGGCAACGGTCTCCTGTAATTAGTTGGGTATACTAGCCCTTTAGTTTGGCGTGACTTCTTCGTTCAGCCTGTTTTCTGTGGGGCGGGGACTGGGGAAAGCTGGGGACCAAGAAGCATGGGCTTCCAAACCCCGGTTGCCCGCTTCCACGCGCCCAGTTGTCGTACACTCTCCCCAGCTACCATGGATTCCCAAAAGGGCAAATGCAGACCGCTGCCCCTCCTGAAAAGGGGTCGCGCGTGGTTCTACATTATGTTAGATTGAGCGAGGGCCATGCCTAAACCATACCCATATATCCAATAGATCCCGATAGAATTCCGAAATCACCCGTATAAAGCCCTTAAAGCCTTAAAGACTTCCGTGTTAGTTTTGGGGGGAGTAGATCCTAAATCCTGCATCGCTTCATCTGACGGTAAGACCTAGATTTCAGGGTGCCAATTGGGAAGTTTCCCTAAATTACAGTAGGGTGCCCCAATATAGACCCCAAAATACTATAATCCTTATTATAGGGACCCTCAAAAATGGTACCCCCTAAACCCTAAACCCTAAACTCTAAGCCCTAGACCCTAAACCCTAAGCCCTAAACCCGAAACTCTAAGCCCTAAACCCCAAACCTGAAACCCTAAATCCTAAACCCTAAACCCACCCATTTCACGTTGCACTTTCTGGCTCGCCGAGGCGAAGAGGAAGTACAGTGCTTCAATCCAATCATGGGTGGGGCGCAGGACGCGTTTGTGGGGTTTAGGGTTTAGGTTTTAGAGTTTAGGGTTTAGAGTTTAGGGATGAGGGTTTAGGGTTTAGGTGTTAGGGTTTAGGGCCGGAGAAAAGGGAAAGTGTCCGAGTACCGAAGAATCATATACTTACCCAGGTTTAGGATTTAGGGTTTCGGGTCTAGTTTTGAGGGTTTAAGGGTTTAGGGACAATGGAAAATAAAGTGGAAACTGCTACTACATGTTGGGGTTATTCTGGGAGAATGGAAAGGAAAATGGAAACTACTTAGGGTTTGTTAGGGTGTAGACTTTGGGGCGTTGTTAGGTTGTAGGGGTTGAGGTTTTTGAGGTTTAGGGTGCTGGGTTTATGGCGTTCTGTTGCGACGTCTGGAGGTGACATGTCGCAATGGCGCTGCCACACATTCTGCTGTTACGCAGCCCTAAACCCTAAACCTTAAAGCTTTTGGCCTTCAATTTCTGTCCCTCAAGGCCTCCTGGAACTTCCCTGGTGATACAGCCTTTGCAGAATTCAGAGCCCACAACACCTCACGGGACACAAGAACGGACAACCATACTCAAAAATCACCACCTGAAGCCCTACACCCTAAACCTTAAACCATTCTAAACCCCAAACCCTAAACTATCCTAAACTCACAAGCGCATCCTGGGTTCCTGGAGAAGGTTCAGGCTTCAGCTATGATGTTCGGAGAATGTTGGCATTATAGGGTCCTTCTACGACGAGCCCCCATTCATGTTACTGCAGCGCCTAAACTGGGTTTAGTAGGGTTTATGAAGGGGATGTTCTTTGCAACTTTCCGAGTCTTGTACAACATGCCTGCCTTGCCGGAAGGTACAAAGCACATCCCCAAGTGAACATTGAAGGTGTAATGCGTGACTGCCCGCTGTCCTGTGTAGAAGGTGACAACTTAGCTTTTATGTTCGCTTAGCAGAAGATGCACCTTACAGTTGCCATGCAAGTCCTGTTTAGACCCTACACTCATCCTACATAGCAAGCTCCGCAAGTCGCGCTTGAATTGTCTGCATGTGTCGGCCAATACATCGTCATAGCGCCCTAACATCCGGTATGATGTTGAATAACAGCAGGAGTCTCCTGCCCTTAAGCCCAAAAATAGGAAGCGTATTCTTGCCATCTGATAGTGCTAAAATGACACTTAAAGCCTAAACCCCCTAAGGGTTTAGGTTTTAGAGTTTAGGATCTAGGGTTAGAGTTTAGAACTTGGGGTTAGGATGTAGGGTATAGAGTTTAGGACCACAGCATTCGGATTCAAAATCATGGGGTGTGGGTTTGAAGCTTTATTGCTGGTGTTTGGAGTGCAGCTTTTTCTGTTCCGTGAAACGCTTCTGCAGCTTGGGTACGGGTTTAGGGTTTCAAAGCTGTTTGAGCCATTTCACTTTCCTAAGCCGCACATTAACCTGCAAACCCCACGTAAACTTAAGCTGAGCCACATCTAAAGTCAAGACTTCACACAAACCCCAACCCAAACCTTGCGGAAAACACTAATTAGACCCTAAACCCTAAACCCTACCCTAAGGGTCCAAGGACCCAAATCATAGGGTTTTAGGGCACAAATTCTGAATTGTCATGGTATTCGGGCCCTAAAACCACATGGGCTATAGTTTATAAACTCCTTAAAGGGGGGATATATAGGGGATTATATCGGGGACTACTATAGTGGTTATTAAGGGGGATACTAGGAGTTTAGACAGTAGCTTACATCATTTGGGCCCTTGGGCCCTCAGGGCTAGACCCTGCAAGCAAAACTCCTCACCTTGGAGAAACAATACAGGGGTTTAGGGGTTTATGGATTTAGGGGTTTATGGGTTTAGGGTTTATGGGTTTAGGGTTTATGGGTTTAGGGTTTATGGGTTTAGGGTTTAGGGTAGGTTTTAACACGATCTGTTCATTTTTGTTGCCCTTGATTACTATTTAATTGAAACCCTAAAAAGCCATTAACATTAATTTCTTTTTGGGCCCCCCAAACCCTAGAGTCACAGTAAACGCTTTATGCGTTAGTTTTAGGGTCTGAGGGTTTAACCAGGGTCTACATTTTGAGGGATTAGCTTAGTGGTTTAGGGTTCGAGGTTTTAATTTGGGCCTAGTCTTTTTCGGATTCGGGTTTAGGGCTTTAGGGTTTGGGGTTCAGGTCAGCCGCAAACCCAAGTGAGCACTAAACCTTATGTAAGCTTGCGAACCTAGACCCACAGAAGCCTTGGACCCCATATACCCGAAGCTCCATACAGACCCTAAAGCCTACATAAATGCTCTCCCAACAAGTTTAAGCCCCCAAACTCACCTGAAACCTTGCGTAGCCCCTTTTTTACAAGGACAGCGATCTTTGTAGTATTTTTGCGAAGGCTTCATCTTAGTCTGCAGAAGGGTTACCTTTGGAGCCAAGGGCATTTTTCTTTCACCCTTGTACGCATTCCTGGACGTAGGGCATATTCCTGGACGCAGAATAATGAATCATCATTTCTAGTTTTCGTGTTGAGGGGCCGTCATTCGACCTGCTTTGGAGGTCCAGGTATATACCTAACAAGATTCACAGAGACCCCTAGAAGAGGGTAGTTCCCATGCTCAATCTGACTCTCCAATTCTTAGGTTTCCTACACCTTGAATCCGAAACATCAATGTAGACCCATGATTAATAAACCCCCTCCTTTTAAGGGCCTTAATATTAGGATCCCTGTTATAATCCCTATTGAAGGGAGGCGGGTTATTAATCAGGGGTCTGGGTTACCCTACACACGCAACCCTGAATCCAACACCTTCAACCCTAAACAACCAGCCCTCAACCCCAAATCCTACCCAAGGGTCCAAGGACCCAACTAATAGGGTTTTAGGGTCCGAATACAATTAATACTAATGGGATTTGGGCCCTAAAACCCCATTATTTGGGTCCTTGGACCCTTAGGGCTATAGACACCCAACCCTGAACCCTAAACCCTGAAATCTAAACCCTAAACCCTAAACCCCAAAACCGCAAGTGCCACGCATGTCCAGGAGCCACGGGTGGTTCTTCCTCCACCCATCCTCGAGCGCGCCTGGATACGCCATTTGCCTACAATCAAGGCTGGAAACCCTAAACCATCCTAAGCCCCAAGTTCCTAGACCTTAAACCCTAAACCCTAAACCATAAACAAAGAAAATAACCTAAACCCCTAAACCTTAAACCCTAAACCCTACCTGAACCCTTAAAAGTATGTAGAATGATGGCCCTTTGGCTATTTTTTAGGGGATTTAAGGTGATTATGTTACATACTTTTGGCGTCCAGGTAAACACTAAATCCTGATTTTGGGGGTCTCTGAAGTCGGGGCTTGGTGGATTTGGAGTCTGCATTTCGGGCTTTGGAGGTTAGGATTTGAAGGGTTGACGCGTGGGTTTCGGGGATTTTGACTTGGGATTTTGGACTTTGGGGGAGTAGGATCTATGGGGGTTTAAACTGTATGCTGCGTGATTTTGAGTTTGGATTTCCGAGCCCTGAGGGTGCCCTCTAATCTAGACCCATGATTAATACAACCCCTTCCTTTTAAGGACCTTAATACTAGGAAACCTACTATAATTCCCATTAAGGGAGAGGGTTTATGAATCAGGGGTCTACATTAGAACATGTTGGTTCCCATTTAGCGTTCGATGCAAAGGAGTCCTTGCTTTGGGGTCTTCTTTGTCGAGCCTGTCGCTCCGGTTTGTATGTATCCCAAAGGGTCCATGTACCCAATAACTAGGTACTTGGGTTTTGGGTAATAGTATTTGTGGTACTGGTTTTGGATAAGTATATGATTGATTATTGTGTAGTTGGGCCCTTAGGTATCATGAAGTGGGCACAGGTCCAAGCTTTTTCAACAGACCTAGCAGCGGCGCGGAGCCTTTAATCCACACACTGGTTCTGGGGTCGTGGGCACGTAACTACTAAGCAACTGAAAGCTATGGTCCCCCTTAAGTAGATAGAATATGGGTTATATAGAGATTATATTATAGTATACCCAAAGCCATATTCTATCTACTTAAGGGGGACTATAGCTTATGAGCACAACATTTGCAGAGATGGAGGTTGGGATATATCAGACCCTTAAGCCCTGACAGTGTGTCTCAGGCATACCAAACTGACGGTAGCACTACATATCATGCAGACAAAGACGCCTGCTGCAAAGCATTTGCACTGCAAAAAGGCGCCCAGGCTTGCGAGAAGCAGAAACCCACAGCTGACTGTGCAGGAGTACTTCATGAAATTGGGGGAGAAGGAGTTCATGGAGAGGCACACAGCCACTGCGAAGCTAAATCTGGACAACTCACAGCATCTTCCCTCATCATCCTGAGAAATTACTACTGGTATAACGTAACCCAAAATCAAAAACCTATTCTAGAGATTTGAGCCCCAGCCTTACAACAATCCCTAAAGAAATCTTGTAGCACCCCCAGGTCCGTGTCATGTTTTTTTCCGTTTCAAGTCTCCAGATTTTTGTCTCTGCTGCGGGCCCCGAACATGTGGGCTTTTCTTGGGTGGGGTCATGGCGGAAGGTGTATAGGTTGGGTTAGGCTTCTACAGTACCCTCTCACAGTGGTCTCAAGTTGTATATTTGGAGTCTGTAGTCACCTAAGAGCGCAGTTGCCATTCTTGCTGCTTCTGCTGAGAGTCTCGGGTGGGTCCTAGCACAATGTACAGGAGTAGATGCACGTTTTGATAGGCCCCTAGCACAATGGATTCGTGTAGGCAAGCCCGTACAAGCGCAAACGACGTGGTCGGCAGCGGTTCGGATCCAAACAAGTCTAAAAATCACAAGTTCCCCAATCAAGGACAGTTCCGGGTGGGTAGCTACCCTTATAAGAGGCCTATATAAANNCCCATTACCCTTATACGAGCCTTATATGAGCCTTATATGGGGGTACCCACCTGGTAACTACCCACCTGAAACTGTCCCTGACCCAAGGCCTAGCCCATGGCAAACATCTCAAGCAGCAAATAAGTCACCAGGCAGGATAAGGTTGTACTTCCGCTTTGTTTGCAGCTTGTTTACATGTAGGGCGGAGAGTTCAGGTTTATAGTCCCCCTTAAGTAGATAGAATATAGGGTATATGGAGATCTTTAAATAATATACCCCAAAGCCATATTCTATCTACTTCAGGGGGACTATAAACCCTAAACCCTAAATCCTAAACACTAAACCCTATATGCTATACTATAGTAGTTTTCATTTTATTTCCATTATCCCTACATATATACATAAATAAATATATATACAGACTAGCTAGAAGTCCAGCAGCCTTAGGAGTTTTTGGTGCTTCTGTTATGGAAGAGAGATTTAGGCTACCCGCTTCTGTCACACTGCATCTCCTGGGTGGTAGTTGCATGCGTTAGTAAAGCTGGAGAGCTTTAGTTGTGCATATTTTGGGTTGAGGGAGTGATGATATCCTCGCCACCCTAGTGTGCCTATGACCTTTGACCTCTTGATTTATGTGAGCTATAGTCTACATTCCTTACAGGAAGTTATATAGGGGATTACTATAGGGCATATTAGGGGGGATGCTAGGAGTTTAGACTATGGCTCATGCCATGCCTCCAACGCATCCAAGCAGTTTGGGCCCTAAACCCTAAGCCCTAAACCCTAGGGATTTGAGCTCTTGCGGCAGGATAGAGCAACCACGTGGTGGAGGGCGTGCAGGCTGAGGCCCCCACAGTTAAGGTGTAGTTTAGTTGGTTTAGGGTTTAGGGTTTAGATTTTAGGGTTTAGGGTTCAGGATTTAGGGTTTAGGGGGAAGTTGTCCTAATGCAAGCAGCGGGCTTCGGGATTTATGAGGCTCATGACTTGCATGGAATTAAGCTCATTGGCAATTTGCTTTCCTCCTTGCAATCATGAAGTCACCCATGCCTTTTCTGTGGAGGTGCCAGAGATGTCGATGGTGCAGAGGCTTTGACGGTTTGTCATGCCCCAATGCCATGCACGATGCCCGAGGGGTGGTGTTGCCTGGCAGAAGCCCGCAGCATGCACCTAGTGCCTTGGGCGACGGGCCTCCAGAGCCTTGCTTCTCGCAAGTAGGGAATGAAGCACAGGTCAGTGGGGTTCTTGTAGCTAGGTATTCAAGCAGGGGTTCCATGAAGAGACGTCAGTTTGATATGCCAGAAACCTTATCCGAGGGATTCCCAAAAATGGACATCCCCCATGTATAAATTCCTTTCTTCATTCCCTGCGTGCCAGGGGCAAGGAATCTAGTTCCTGAAGTACTAAGCGGCAAGCCCTCTTCGAAGAAGCCCGTCATTTGTAGGTCTAGGCCCAGAAGATTGCAAGGGAAGAAGGGGAGACCTTCAACAGTGACCTTTACGACTCCAAGCGCTGACAAAAGCCTCAGGGTTAGGGTTTACCCTAGACTGACCTACAAAACGATCTGAGCCACAACCTCTGCACTCTCCCAAACTAACATGGAAGCCCGTATAGTCCCCTTTTAGAAGGACTGTAGTCTTTGTAGGGCCTTTTTTGGGGGTTTCCATGTTAGTTTCCGGGAGTGTAGTCTCCATGAAGGAACTAGTATTCAGGCGGCCATGACTCTTGTAATTCGGGGGTGTCATTTGAATTTTTCGGTTTCAGGCTTCTTCGGGATGATAGATAATGGTTCTAGGCTCCTTGTATAACTATAGTATAGGGTGTCCGAGATAGCTACCCTCAGCCTTAAACCCTGTTAAGGCCCGGACATTAAAGTAAGGTTTGGTTTCATGGACAGGCTCCGGGAGTGTTCAAAAGCCAGATTCAGATGAGAGGTAGCGGCTTGAAGGTCTTTACACAGGGTTTAGGGGGCAACACACGGTTTAGTGTTTAGGGTTTTCCCTTTCAAAGACCTCCCCTGTGCATTTGTGTGATTCAAGAGCCATCAGTAACGGGGTTTGTAACCTTGCCCATTATTGGGGTAACCAGCAAACGCCGAAATCGGAGGATGGTAGAAAAGTGTATTTGCCTGGTTACTGCCAGTTACTAAGGGCTAAGCGGCAAAACCTTCAAGTAGGGTGATGTGGGCGGTATTTTTATGGTTGTCCGTCCCATCTGTAAGTTTCCTTGCGCCCTGGCGGCAGTCTGAACCTTACATAACTCAATGGCTACAATTTGGGGTAGTTCTTACTTACCGTCATTGTGGTATAGGTTGCCTATGCATAAATCGTGGTGGGTGCCTTGGGAGTGCAAGCCAGACTATCCTCTGCAAGTTGAAGGTCTCCTTTCTTATGCAGAAGGTGCGAAAAGATCATAGCAGTTCATAGACTTGCTCTCTGCACTGGACTACGGACGTCCAGGAAACCTCTTCCATTTTTGAACCCTAAACCCTAAACCCTAGGTGAAACAGAGTGTCTTGGACCATCTTGGACCTTCCAGCATTCCCTTCAGCAATCTGATTGTTCTAATCGTCCGCTGGTGCCCTGGATGCCTCAGAAAAGGAGGTCCCAGGAGCGCGGAGGCAGAGGTTAGGGCAGGATGGCGATTTGAGCCATCGATAAATAATATGAGACCACATAGGGTTTGGGGTTTAGGGTTGAAAGGGGGTTTATAGGGTTTGGGTTTCATGGTCTAAATTCCTAAAACGGGCTTCTAGTTATATGGGGATCATATAGGGGATTGCTGTAGGGGATATTAAGGGGCATACTCGGAGTTTTAGATTATGCCTCATTCAAGTGCTTCAATCTGGTTTAGGGATTAAGGTTTCGGATGTAGGGTTTGGGGGTTGGGGTTCAGTGCTTAAGGTCTTTTAAGCTTTGCAGCTCCTATGGAGTGTAAGACCCCTCTTAGGGTTCTTCATGAAGCCTTGATTCGCGGTTTTAGGATTTTATTCAGTCGGGAAGGTTTGGTTTTCGGGTTTCGGTTTGGAGGGATTGGGCCGTTGATTTCATGGCAGTGGGGTAAAGCCGCTGTACGAAATACACCCTGTTTGTATATCTTGGTGACGACTTACCTCACCAGAACACTGGCGCGCTGTCTGCCATAAGAGGTGAGAAATCAACGGCGAGACGGAGCTTTCATGGGAGATCGATCATCCTTATAAGCAGTACCCTAAACCCTAAACCCTAAACACTTCACCCTTGCATTAAAGGCTGGACCATGTTTACCAATATCTTGTCGTAGACAACTTCATCAAGTCCTCGACTTTGCACGATCTCACTTTTGCATTTCTGTTGCACATGGGGCTTCCTGAGTTCTTGTGACCGCGTGGAAGAGTTTCGATAGTGCAAGGTGGAAGAGATGTCAGGCTATTTCTGCTGACGGTGATCCGTCCTGCATCCTCTAGCCATTGTGCCTGCTGGGCCGTATTTAGAGCAGCCATTGCTGCCTCTGAACAAAGGAGGCGGCAGGGGGTGCCGTTCGTGCTTCAGCACGACAGTCTTTGAACGATTCGCTCGGTCATCGGAGCGGTCAAGTGTCCCGAGCCACTAGAAATGTTGTTGTTTTTTTCTTCCAAAATTAGGGGTACCTTTTCGGGGGTCCCGATAATTAAGGTTATAATATTTCGGGGTCTATGTTGGGGTCCTCCTATTTAAGGCAACTACGAAATGCAGGACATTGCTGGAACCTCTCTTCTCTAAGCGCAAGACCTTGAACCTGCAACTCACAACCCCAAACTCGAGAGCCGCAGTCCTATAGTGCGAAAGCCCCAATGCTTCACGCGTACGCCGTGCGCGGCCCAGAGACGTGCAAGTAGAACAACTCCAACATGACACTTGTATCGCCTTGAGGGTTTAGTTTTCATCCATAAATGCTGAAGGTTTATTACTAGATTGCTAGACCTTATGATCACTTCAGCGACCGTGGCCTTATTCTGCTGTTCTACCGGCCCTAGTTCGCAGTTGTGCGTCGGAGAGACAGAATGAGCAGGAAAAAATGGGCAAGTGCGCTTGTTTTGTTGACGCCGGGATCTCGCCATGCAGCAATACGGTGGATACTAAAAATCCTGCATGACCCTAAGTACCATATACCTTGGGAATTATAGTACTATAGTATATTAGGGTCATGTAGGATTTTTAGTATCAACAGTAGTAGGACACTTTACCATGACCGCGTTGCTATTTAAAGGCAGAGGGTGCTTCACACTCTTTGGGAAGCTCACATCCCTTAGAACTAGCTCCCGGTGCCAATCAGTGGCCTACACAGCAGTATAGTACCACGTTTCCACTTGCTTTTCCATGATCCCTATATAACACCAATATGGTAGTTTCCCAAAATAGGGGGATCCCAATATAGACCCCCAAATACTATAATCCTTAATATGGGGCCCCCCAAAAAGGTACCCCTAAATTTGGGAAACCCCCATATACACCCTATAATCCCTACATAACCCTGAAGAACAGTACGGAGTCGTGATTGCCTTTTGGAGCTCCGGCGAGGCAGCGTCTACACATGTCTGAAGCACCCTGTATAGTAATGCTTTCCCAACGGCTCTAAAGGCCCATCGTATAGTATAACTTAGGTGGACCCCCCACCCTGTAATAGTGACTATAAGGGATAATAAGGATGATATTAGGGTCCTATTATATTCCTATTATACCGCTATTACAGGGTGGGGGGTCCTCCTAAAGTATAACCCAATTCTCCTAAGCCCTAAAGCCTTCATAGATTTTGTGACGACAATTGTTCTATCATGTGGGGACATAAACTGTTATGATATTCCCCTTTTAAGCCCGTTGTAGTAAGCTCCCGTGGCAGTTCTTGGATCCCATCTTAATCTTCCACTCGCCCGTCAATTAAGATCCCTAAGCCCTAGAATACCTTACTAGCGTTGTTCCTCTTTTCCATTACCCAGCTTCCCCCTAAACCTTAAAGCCCCTAAACGCTAAACCCCAAACAGGCGCGCAGAGCGCATGTCGAACCAGATCAAGTTTGTGGAGTGCTTGGTCTGGAATTAATACAGGAACTTTACTGGGAACCCCAAACAGGGAACCCCAAGAATGTAGTGGAATCAAATAGAATATAAGGACTCTGGTAGGTTTTTTTCAATTATGTTCCTACAGCATTCTTGGGGTTCCCTGTTTGGGGTTCCCAGTAAAGTCTCTTTAGCTAAAGGTTTAGGATTTGGGTGTAAGGTTTTCTTCGGTACTGCCCACAGCCAGTAATAGCCTGTAACAAGGTTGATGCTAAGGGCCATATGGGAGTCTTCATAAACTACGGGTAATTTTGGGGGGGGTACCTGTAATTAGGGCTCTAGTATACTGGAAGCCGTACTGGGGTCCCAAGTTATGGGAGTGACAATTACCCTAAGGCTCTTGGATCCCCATAGTAGGATCCCAAACCTAGCCCCCTAAATCCTTAACCTCCTAAACCCTAAATCTTGGGGTAATTACCATCGAACTGTTGCTGGGCAGGTGTCTAGCCTGAAGTATCAGATGTCGGGGTCTTGTAAGGATCGGATTTAGGGAGGAAGCCCTAAACCCTAAACCCTAAACCCTAGTGAAGGCTAGGGGTGATATGATTAGCGTTTAGGTTTCGGGATTTAAGGTTGAGAGAACCCCTTAAGTAGATAGAATATGGGGTATATGGGGATCTTTTTATAATATACCCAAAGCCATATTCTATCTACTTGAGGCGACGATAGGGTTTCAGAACTTAGGTTTGGGGAGAGAACTCAGCAACTGCGGGTCTCATGGCATTGCAGAGCCTTAAACCCTAAACCCAGCACCATCGCAGAACATCTGGTCCAGCACGGTGGTATACGTTCTTGCTTCTTGTCGTTCCGGGTTCAGGCTTGAGGGTGTAGGGTTTCAGTAAGGTTCAGGGTTTTAGGTTTTGTATTCCAAAATTATGACGAATCTCATGTGAATGATGGATCATGTATTCAGAGGTCTTCATTCTAAGGAACCCGGAACCCGCCACCGGAAAGGGGCGATGTCATATAAGGAACCCGAACTCTTCGGAAACCATTTTAGGATTTTAGCGTTTAAGGTTTTAGGGTTTAGGGTTTAGGGGGACTCAAAGCTTAGGCTTCCATGGTGACTGAATCATGGAACCCCAGTGACTATCAGGGTCCATCAATGCGGCACCGCCTCCCAACTCTAGAAACCCTACCACCCTAAAACCCTAAGCCCTAAATCCTAAACCTCAAGCCCTAAATCCTAAACCCCAAGCCCTAAATCCTAAACCCTAAACCCTAAACCCCAAAGCCTAAACCCTAAACCCGTAGCCGGCCTTCCTTATCAGAATCCGCGCGCCGCCGCCGAGCGTTGGTTTGTCGGAGACTAAGGATTGTTAGTTCAGGCTAAACCCTAAGGGTTTAGGGTTTAGGATTCAGGGTTTAGGGTTACTGGGGTTAAGGGTTTAGGGTTTTGGATTTAGGGTTTAGGGTTTGGGATTTAGGGTTTAGGGTTTAGGATGTAAGTTTAGGGTTTACAGTACTCCCTGATTCCTGGGAGGATCTGGACAGTAAGTCCTCCTCGCGGGTTCATACACATGACCCACTGGTTGTACATGGTATCAAGCCAAGGGTTTACTGTGTTTTTGTTGGTGCTTTTTTTGGGGGAGCTCTCAAACTCTAAACCTTAAGCCCTCAAACCCAAGCCCCAAACCCTAAGCCCTAAACCCGTAGGGTTGGGCACATTTTACAGGCAGGGCTCATTTCTTGAAGCGTGGGTCCATTTTAAACAAAAGCTGGCAGAGGTTTCTAGGGGAGCCTAGGTCGGTGAGGCTAGAGTTTAGGGTTTAGGTTTTAAGGTTTTAGGGCTTTAGGGCTTTAGTGTTTAGGGTTTAGGATTTAGGGTCATGGGCATTGAGTTCAGAGGTTGTTCACCTTTTGGAGGGTTCTTAAAATCAATATGAGTAGGATTGTATAGAAATCGGGGATATATAGCAGTACTTTAATTAAGGGAGTCCATCCATGAAGAGCGTACCTTACATGAAATTAAGACACATCTGACTTAAGACGTCACTGGCCTCAATAGAACCTATGTCCTTTCATTAGATGGAAAAAGTGATAGCTCATAAAGATAGACCTCATACGGACGGCCCCAGTACCTTTACACAAGCCTGATACAAGCCTTATAGGAACTTTACATGGGTCTACTCAGCCGGTCTACTCAGCCGGTAAGAACCCACCTGGGGGAACCCTTGACTGTTGAAGCACTCAAACCCGCACCGAATTCGTTAGGATTTCTAGCCACGTTTTAGGGTTTAAGGTTTAGGGAGTTAGGGTTTAGAGGCTCGCGTGGCTGGATTTAGGGATCTAGAGTAATGCCCCCGATTTGAGGGCACGTAGGGGCCGAAGTTAAGGTGTCGCAGAAACCCTAAATCCCCAAATCCCTACACCCTGAATATTCCTTCGGGCTTAGGATGAAACTCCCGATACCACGGCCCGAAACCTTCAATGCAAAAATGCCGAACCTGACACACTGAAACAATCCTGATCCCCTTACCTGCGAGATCTTTCTTCAAACATATTGCTTCCCTTGGGTCTTAGCTTTGACCTTCCCCTTGGTAGGGGTCCTAAGTGCCACGTAGGTTTGGGGTATGTGCACATGTTTCTACGTCAACCGATCTGGGATGACGTTCAAGCTTGATAGGGTAGGGCCTGTTCATGCGGAGCGCATGGCCAGGGATGAAACATGTGCAAATTGAGCCTCAAGGTGGTTCAGGGTTGAGGGTTCAGGATTCAGGGCTGAGGGTTTAGGTTTTAGGGTTGAGGGTTTAGGATTTAGGGTTCAGGATTTAGGATTTAGGGTTGAGGATCTAGGGCTCGGGATGTAGGATTTCAGGTTTAGGGTGGCCGGTCGAAGGTTGCGGGCTTGGGGTTCCATGGAACCCCCAAAAGTATAGTAGACACATAGTAGGAGCAGAAGGTTCCTATCACCCTTTGGGGTTTCCTGCTTGGGGTTCCCATTCGTATATTGCAATGTTGAGCTGGAAACCATTTTTTTGTACGCTCAGTTTAGGGCTTAAAGTGGGGGCCCAAAGAAGTTCCAGGAATCCCAGACCCCAGTCAAATCTAGAAAGTCGAGGCGACCATACGACTATTGGGTATTTCCCGGGAGGCCCTAAAGGGGGATCAGCTTCCCAGATCTTCCTAAGGGATCCTAGGGGTCTGGGATTGTAGTCCCAAGTTGCTTGCAGAGTTTTGGTATAGGGTACCTGAATCAGACCTCATCGTGATACTCGTAACTTTCAGACCCGTACGTCATGCTCAAACACCTCTGTATCAACCTAGTTTTCGGCGCAGTTGCGCTTGTTTTTCAAGTTGGTTCGTCATTATATAGATACCTTTAGGCCCGTGTAGTGGGGTTGAGGGTTCAGGATTCCCCAGTAGCAAGGAGGAAGAAGAGCAACAACATTCCATATAACTCATGACGTCACTGCATGTCAAAGGGTAGAAGTATGGGCCCCTAATATGGGCCCTTAGGCCTTTTTAGAGAGATTCTAGGGACCCTTAACGGTACATATATTGTATATATTAGGTATATAAGGATCCCAGAGTTAAGGGCCCATACTATGGGCCCATGGTTTTAACCTTAGAGCATGCAATAGGCGGTTAAGGGGTCAGGGGCATGCAAAGGGTGCATGGTAGGTCACCCAATAAAAGCTCCCATCCCTCTTTAGGGTTTAGGGTTTAGGGTTTAGGCTCAATTCCATAAAGATCCCCTCCCACTACAAGAAATGCCTCTTCGCTCAATCTTGGCATTGTATGGGGATGATCTTTATGATTGATGAGGCGCCAGACAATAGTTTCGTTTCAGAGTTACATAGATCCTCCAGAGATCCACCGCCGAACTTTGGCATAATTGTTTGTTTTCCCGAGCATGGCAATTGGCACTTTGCTGGCCAGTTGGGTTATCTTCTAGATTTCTCACGGGTCTGGGTATGGGGGTTCAGCTCAAAATCATTTTACAAGGCTCGCGTCTCAAAGTTCCACATCAATCCGAGCATCGCGAAGCCCTCAGACATTGCAGCTGTGCGAACCGGAGATTTCAAATTTCAGCCCCAGTCCCAGGGTGGATCTAGGTTTAGGGTTTAGGGTTTAGGAGGTGGATCTAGGAGCCGATCACCCTCAGGGGCGTCACAGAAATTACCCAGCGGTAGGGTTGGGGGCTCTGCTTTCTAGATCCTCCCCGAGATGGGTCAACAAGGTTCAGGGTAGCGGCGTTGACTGGTATTAAGTTTATGGCTTCTGGTGTTCCGTTACTGGTGTTTTAATAGCTGACTGAGCAACCTTTAGCGTACATGTAGTCCTATTTCAGACCCCTGGGCAGGTCTAGAAAGTAGTTCCCCCTAAAGGCTTCCTTGAAACTTACCCAATAGTAGTACAAGGTACCGTATTTGGGGTTCTACCTTGAAGGTGTTTCAAAAACGTTGTGGTCTTTGTTTGGCAAAGTTGGACACATAAATATACAGTGGACTCTGAAACGTCCTGCATCAGCGCATGTACCCTCAACCTTGAGAGTTATAGTCTACAGTTTATTTTAAGGGTTCGACTAATACCCCCCTCTATACTACCCCCCCAGGGTCCCCCCTGAATTAAGGTTATTTAGGGATAATTAGGGTTAATGAAGGGGGAACCTAGAGGGGGTAGTATAGAGGGGGGAGCCCATTATTATTACGGTCAAGCAGGATTGGCAGCATCAACCGTAGGATTCAGGTGAGGCCTGCTTTTTGGAAATGCCCATACAGCACATGACGCTCGCCTGTGCCACGGGTCCTGTTAACCCAAATACGGAAGGTGCGTTGCATATTGGCATGTCATTGATTCACATGTATGAGCCGTGACCGACAGAATCAGTAGGGTACTTGCTCGTCCCAGGGATTGGCATTGTTGTTTGTCTCGTTTTTTTTTCACGCGCACGTTTCCAATGAGTGCCTGTACTGTTGGGTTCTTGCACTGCGAAGGGAGTATTGCTTGGAGGTTCAGAGTAATCATAACCTATTTTCAAACTGTGCTTATAACTGCTAGTTCGAACCCAATCACGAGCCCTCGAAGTCCTTTTGTAATGTAATGGCAGGGCTAAAACCACGCGCATGTTTGGGTTATACTTGCTCTGAACCTCCGAGTAGATTGCTCTCGGTTTCCATGGCTCAGGCGTGAGGAGCTCGCACTTGTTTTGGCTAAACAGCCCTTGTCCTACATGAGTTATAGTCTAAACTCCTAGTATCCCCCTTAATAACCCTTATAGTAGTCCCGTATATAATCCCCTATATACCCCCCATTTCAGGAGTTTAGACTATAGCTCACATTTTGGTGGCTAATCAACAGGTCTGTTGGCGGAGTAATCTAGCTTTCCGAAAGGACTAAGTACTCCCATCCCCAACAACAAAGGCTTTCAATACCCTGAACCCTAAACCCAAAAACCCTAAACCCTAGACCTCGAAACCCCATATCGTGCCCCAAGTTCAATGTACTTGTAGGCTTGTCTTCTGTGAGGTTTCGATTCTTGAGCCCTGATAATCCTTTTCTTGACCGCGAGAGTAGGTAGAATCATGACCCCAAAAAGCATTAAAATCAGCCAAAAGTGTTATCATTTTATACACATTAAACCCTAAGCCCTAAACCCTCTTCGGGTTTAGGTCGGCTTTTTGCACATCTCCACCCGCGAAGTCGTCACCCCCGACCCCCAAGAGGATCCTTAAATTCAAATGTATACAGGTTCAGGATTTACTTGAACCTCAAAACTATGTAGAATAATGGCCTTATGGGCTATTTAGGAGTTTTGGACTCTTATTTCACCTATTTTGGGGTCCGCGTAGGGTTTACAGGGCTTAGGGTTCGGGGCTGATCCCAGCTTTGAAGCTCGTGGCGAAGGACGGTCATGTGTTTAGTTTCCATCTCTTAAAAAGTCTGGGAAATCTGTGTTCAAACCTACATTGATAGACTCTAGATATGGAGTTCCTAGGGCTTCAATATACCTAGAATTGTCCCTTGTGGTACTCATTGTTATATGAGAGATTGACCCAAACCCAACTCTAGCCTAAACTTAAACCTAAACCCAAGTCGTGGGAAAAAGTACCGGAAAACAAGTATCCCTTGCGGTACTCAGTATTTGAGGAGGGATTGACCCAAACCCTACAAGGAGGAGCCCCCTAGTTACAGAACTATACTTATAAATCCTATAACTACAATTGTTGGAATTCGTAACTAAATTTAGCCCAACTTCAAACCCACCTTATAACTAGAGGGCCCCTCCTTGTAAACCATAAACCCAAGTCGAGGTCATGTTTGGAGGTTTGTTGACAGCAGCCGCAAATGCCGGGGACTTGGAAGGTGAAGGTACCAAGAATTCTTTAAGGTTCAGGATTTAGGGTTTACTTAGGTTTACCCTACCCAACCCTAAACCCTAAACCCTAAATCCCAAACCTTAGCCCCCAAAGCCTAAACCTCGCCCCAGAAAGCCCCAAATAGTCCTGAGACCCTTAGGGTAGGGTTTAGGATTTGAGGTTTTAGGATTTAGGGTTTAGGGTTTAGGGTTTTAGGGAAATTTTGCTGAGAGTTTAAGGCCCCTAGAATTCTCTAGGGTCTAGGATTTAGGGTTTAGTGAAATTTTGCTGGTAGTTTGAACCAAGAATCCTTCTGGGAGCATCTAGAAAATAGATCCTATTCAAGGGTTCCCATTTGTGTCACTGGCTGAAGGTTCCACTCTCTAGATCGATGCTAAGGGCTTAGCACGGCAAGAGTTAGGGGCTAGGGTCCTTGGGGCAGTTGTTGGGCGGAGGTTTAGCGGGTTAAACCCTACACCGTAATACCCTTATGCCCTAAACCCTAAACTGAGATATCCCTAATACCCTAAATATGGAACGACACTCCCAGACGCGCCACCGGTTTCTCAAGACTCTTAACACTGCGGCTGCTGCATTTCTAGAAGAATGTATTTGGTGGTTTCCCAAAATTGGGGGTAGTTTTTGGGGGGTCCCCATATAGAGGATTATAGTATTTTGGGGTCTATATTGGGGTTCCCCGTTTTAGGGAACTGCCATTTGGCAAGAAGTTGTGACGGCACGCGCTTCAGTGTATCTCTTATTAGATCTGCACTAAAAACATTCTTTAAGGGTCCAAGGACAAAAATCATGAGGCTTTCGGGCCATATACTATAGCCTTAGTGGTATTTGGAACCTAAAGTCCTAATATCTTGGTCCGTATCCCAAGCTAACCAATTTCTAGAACCTCCCAGGGGTCTGGGAGATAATTAAAGAGGATCGTCTGATACTTCACTCTTGTTGTAAGGCCGCCGATGCAGTAGGTTGGAGGCTCTGAAGTTGTGCGTCGATTTCGAAATCCATTCGGTTTCGGGGTTACTGGGTTAAGGGCTTAGGGTTTAGGATCTGGGGTTCTGAACTTCATCTTCCGCACAGGCACAGGCTGCTGTTGCAGGGCCTAGTTGACGCTAACGCTCAGCATGCCGCGAACGGTGCTTCCATCAATGAACACAGGCTGACGTGAGTTTTTGTCGGACAGTCAGGAATCGTTGAGCAAGACCAAAGACCTCGCAAAGTCGAACGAGAAGAACCTCCATGCAAAAGATCAAGGCGTTTCGAGAAGTCTGCATGTGTTGATTTGCGTACCCGCCGTTGCACCGGCACATATTAACTGCTTCTGCCTGCAGGGCGCAAGCAGAAGTCGAAGACCAGTGTGTCGAAGGACAAGAGAGTTAGGAAAATACTTGAGCCCACGTTGGATGATCTGCTACCTTGCGCCCCAGCCGCATCCACCCCTCTAACCACCCCTAGCCCAACGACATCATCACCCGACTACCCCCAGGATTAGCAAGGCCTCCCACGGTTGACCTGTAATTAAGTAAGATCTTCCACAAATTGCTTATACCACTCATGGTTTAATAGCTTGAAAAGATTAATGGATTATTGTGAGTTCTGAGATGCACAAAACCCTTCAGGGAAGGTCAAAACGCGGGTGAACAGGAAATGAGAGGCTCATGCGCCTTACTATGTGGGCTATAGTCTAAACTCCTTAAAGGGGGGTTATATAGGGGATTATATAGGGGACCTGTATAGGGGTTATTAAGGGGGATACTAGGAGTTTAGACTATAGCTCATGTGGGTGGGTCCGTGGCCGGTGTTCAGCTTCATCCATCCGACCCTTCAACATCGGGCTGCAGACCTCTTTTGCTAGGGCCTGCGAAAGTAGGGTAGGAGAGGAGGTCGAGGGAAAGGAAGAATGGCAGTTTAGGGTTTAGGGTTTAGGGTTTGAAGCACTGTCAAATGAGGCGAGAGCTTTGGTAAGCCTGTGCTGCGGGCTCAATCAGTCGTAGACCCCGAAAGCTGGTGATGACAGGATGAGTTGGCAACACTACCAGAACCCAAAACCCCGCTAAAAGCCCTAAACCCTAAACTTTCAAGCGTTCATGATGGGCTTCTAAGGGAAGGTCCGTAACCGCTGGAGTATAACCCATTATGGTAGTTTCCATGTTCTTTTCCATTCCTTCATTCCCAGCAATCAAAGGTAAGAATGGGACATGTCCCTCGATTCGAGGCTAGCGACTTTCAAGCAGCGAACCTCTGGCCGCTCAGACGAACGAAATGATCCAGATCCCTTGAAGGATCTAGACAGTAGAACTCCTTCAGGGTTAGATGTTGGGCTTATGGTTAGCTAGCAATTCAGGGGTTATGGCTTTGGATTTATGATTTGGGCTTTTAGCTTCAGATCTTGACTTGCAGTTTAGTTAGTACCAAGCATACCATGCTTGAGCAAGTTCTCCGAGCCCTTCAAGTGGGGGTCTTTGGTTCCGGATCCTCCCAGGTAGGGATTGCGGTTGGGGACCGGGGCTTCGGGTTCCGTTTAGGAGTCTGCGTTGAGAGCTGGGATGAGGTTTGCCTAGGCCCCAAAAGTATGTAGAATAATGGCCTTTTGGGCTATATTTAGAGGTTTTGGGCTATTATTTTACCTACTTTTGGGGTCCAGGTAATCCTCGATGAGGGCTTTGCGTCTTAAAGGCGAGAAATTTGGGTTTTAGGGTGACCCCCAGCCGCAAAATTTGGAGCCAATCAGTATCTTACCTTTTCTTACAGGTTGGTGTCGCAAAAGTCACGGATTCCGAGATTAAGGCGTCCCCCTTCAATGAGACAGCTTAGGATTGATTAAATGCCAATTAAGAGAGAACGTGGCAGGGTAGTAGGGTAGCCCATGAAAAATAACCTCGAATCCTAAACCCTAAACCTCAACAAGACAAGGCTTTCCGGGCAGAGGTGGATCTCAGGCGTAGGCCACTTCAGGCCTAGCTAAAGTGATTCAGTAGCTGCTAGGAGGTGAAGATGCTAAAGCCTTAGGTCTGATGCCCTTGTTCTGCGACATTTAAAAGCCCTAAACCTTGAACCCTAAAGTTTGGATGGGGCTGGGTCAGTGGTTTGAGGCTTTCGCCAGGGCTCTTAGGAATGTCACCCTAAACCCTAAACCCTTAAACCCAAACCCCAAACCCCTAAACCCTTAACCCTTAACCCTAAACCCCTAACTTATATACATGGTTTAGGGTTTAGGGTTGCTTAAGCCCCGGCGGGATCAGCAGATCGCCCTTCAGGGTTTCTATCCAGACTATCGGGCGGATCTAGGAAGTAGAAGCCCCCTAAAACTTATGAGGGATCTAGGGTTTAGGGTAGAGGATTTGGGATCTTGAAAATAGATCCCCCTTCAGGGCTCCCAGAAAGTAGCAAAGACTAGTATAGGCATGTGGTCTGGGTGGAAGCATGAGCTTAGACAGTCCGAATGCGAAGTATAGGAAAACCCATGCAACAAAAGGATCCGATCTCTGTTATGTGGTTATAGTGCGGCACTTTTTTGCGCCAGGGGGGGGTCTCACAAATGCCTCCTATTTACTTTGTAAGCCCCACAGCTGTGCCTCAGTACCTCTGCTCTTTCTGCTTATCACGGAGGCCAGAAGCCTTTTGGAGCTAGGGGCCGGTTGTGGAACAGCTGTGGCAACAACCTCTTCCTTTCAGGCTGGTGTTGGAACACCTTTTGGAGCACATTTTGGAAGACCTGCTAGAATACACTTTTTCCTCTACGACATGAGTGTGGGGCTAGAAGTCAGTGACCTTACTTGTACCCGTTCCCTCCTCAAAAGTACCACCCACATCCTCTAAGATCAAACACATCCCTCAAGTCTCAACACTAAGCCCCAAACGTGTAGCAGTCCATACAGGGAATATTCAATAATTGGGGGGAGGGCGGGAGTGCTTGACATGAGTTATCGTCTATACTCCTCATGGGGGACTATATGGGGCTTAAGGGTTTAGAGTTCAGGGTCCAGGGTTAAGGTTTTAAGGTCTAAACTCCTTGAAGGCAGTCATATAGGGGATTATAAAGGGAAGCACAAACGGGGGTATGTATTTGGGGGGATACCGGGCGTTCAGACTGTAGGTCACATGAGTTGGAAGGGGTTCTAAAGCGCAAGCAGCCTCTCTTAATGCTAGAAACCTTGCACGACCTTAACGCACTGAACTCCCATAGTTCCCAATGTTTAGGGCACCTAGGGCCATGCGGATTAGCCTTACACCCTAAGCCCCGAACGTTACACCCTACCCAGACCCCAGGGAGGATCTAGAAAGTAGAGCCCCCAATTTGGTACTACTCTTGGGTAACTTCTAGGAACCCTTAATTCTGGGGGATCTGCGAATCTACTTTCTAGATCTTCTCAGGGGTCTGGGTGAACACTAAAGTTGAAAGGATTTTGTGGCTCACGTTGACAGTCCTTTGGTAAGTGAGGTGGTTCTTTGGGAGTGGCCAGCTGTGCCAGGGTTCGCCAGTGTCCCGCAGTGCTGCCAGGCGAAAGATGATATATTATACAGCGAATCATTTTGTACTCGACCAGTGGGTTTTCGGACCGCAGCTGCTGCAGGGACCTGAGGAGTACTGCAAAAACATAGTATCAGCCGTACATATGACCAGCCGCACTACCAAGATGCCAAACAGTTAAGAGTGGTGGGGCTAAGTCCATCCAAGTATTCGTTACAGGGCGTCCCCATCCAAACCAACTGTTCGCCTGCCGCTTTTCTTGGCCAAAATTGAATTTCTAGTCATGATAGGACATTGGCCGGTCGGAAGTTCGATTGGGAACATGAGTTTGCAATTTGCCGGTATCCCGCTAAGGAGCCAGATTCGGCTGCGGCAGAGTGGTTGAAGGATAAGGGCGGATGGTTTGGGTTCACGGTTTAGGCAACCCAGTGTGTAGGGGCTTCAGGGTTTAGAGGCTTCAGGGTCGGATTACGGTTCAGGATTCACATCTAGGAAGGGAATTGTTGAGGGCTAGCAAAGAAAACCTAAGCGATAGCCTGGCAATACTGCTTAGCCATCAAATATACTTTCGTCTAACCTGCGCAAGGGGTTATATACAGTGGATTGTATAGGGATTACTGTCAGGCTTGTCGAGGGGGATACTAGGAGTTTAGGATATAGCTCAAATCACGCTAGTGCTTTGTAACCTGCCTACCTAGGACCCAGAGGATATTGGGCTGTTGCATCCTGGCTGAGTAGTCAGATCTCGCATGCTGGTTAGCAGGAAAACAAAGAACCAAAAATAGTATGGAAAGTTCGGTATTGCGAGGGGTTCAGGTTCAACATTGAATGTTATGCGGATTGCGTAGAACTTCATGTCGCCAGAATGTTAATATGGAGCCCCCCTTAAATTAGGAGTACGCTTCCGGTGTCATTATAATGAAGATCATACTTTTTGGGAATCTACACCGGCGTCTCCCGATTTATGGAGACCTCATATATCACAACAAAGCCGTTTACACCAAATGTGCACATTGCTGGTTTGGGTTTTTTCGCGAATTGCTGAAGCGAGGCGCCGCGATGCAGCACGTCAATTTCCAAGTTCTTCGGGTATTAATTAAAGCTACTTGAATGTTTGTGAGCCTTACGTCCAACTTCTTCCTAGAGCCTTGATAAAAACAAAAAATGGGAGTAGAATCCCCAACATGGTGCCTTGCACTACTATTCGGTAACTTCCTGGAACTTTTCAGCTTAATCTACTTGCTAGATCCTGCGTGGGGTCGGGGTTGGATCTTGGGCTGCCTTCCTTCGGAGCTCACAACATTGTAGATGTTTAGCCTGTTTATTCTTCTGGTTTCATGCCTGTTTTGTTTCTTGGTTTCTTGATTGGGGCATTTCCCAAGATATCCCCCAGAACCCCTACTTTGCTTGTTTAAGTCTAGCTATTTGGAAATGCCCGGATGTCGCTGCTTGCATTGCGTGGCTTCAGGGGGGTAGGGCGCTTTGAATTCATGTCCAAACCTTCCAAACCCGTCTCATCCATGAATATACCGTAAACATGACGGGATTTAGAGCTTAGTGTTTAATGACCTACTAAGAGAACAGGGAGCCCATGGAGTTCCTGTTGGGGCTTGTTTTTTTGTCATCGTTAACAAGTTGTAGTATACTACAGGAACAAGAAGTACACACATGAGAAGTTAGTTTTGGTCCTTGAAAAGCGGTAGCGCTTCAAAGAAATTGGGCTCTTTATCGTGGGTAGATTGCCTACTCTAGTTAGGTCTGCTATTCCGTCATTCCTGGCTCTGGGCTTAGTGCCTTGCATGTTGGGGTCTAGGGCTTACCTGAGAACACGATGACCAAAAAGAAACAGTTCTTGCCAAAATCATGAGCCTATCATGTGGAGATCCGGATCTACAAAACTTGACTGGTTTGGTAAGATCCATTTATTTCCGGTTGGTTCGCCAGGTACGGTTGAGGGGCGCTCGGTTTTTTGTTTCGTACTTGAAAGCCGAATCCGTAAAATGACCTTTTGTTCTTTACGTAATTTGGTCGTCACAATCATGAATTAGTGCGGTACCTTGAATATTTGATTCCCTCGTATACAGGCTCCCAGAAAGACCACATTCGTGCCAATCCTTCATATCTATACATATAAGCTATAGTCTAAACTCCTAGTATCCCCTTAATAGCCCCTATAATACTTCCCTTTCTAATCCCCTATATTACCTTTTAAGGAGTTTAGATTAAGCTCATATGATATTCGTATGGAGGGAGTACTAAATCCCAAGATTCCCCAACTTGAAAGCTCTCTTGTTTCAGCAAATCTGCTTCGTAATGCCTGGACCCGAAAGGTATAGTCCCCTCAAGCAGATGGAATATGGCTTTTGGTATATTATAATAAGATCCCCATGTACCCCATATTCGATCTACGAAAGGGGGACTAAATGTAGAAACAATGCTTCTTGAGCAGTTTTCAAAGCTTGGGGAAAACATTTTTACTCACACGTAAAGTCCAGGTAGGGGCTTTGGGCCTTAAATACAACGAGGGTAAGTGGCATGGTACGTGAACTTACTAGGAAAAAGTAGCCTCCGATAAGCCGACCTGCGCGTTATACTTGACAGATGTCAGGCTTCGGAAATATGAGGCCAGGGTTGACGAAACTCCCGCGAGGTAAAGGCTTTGGGCTCAGGATTTTGGATTTATAGTCCCCCTTGAGGAGATAGAATTTGGGGTATATGGGGATACTATTTTAATTTACCCAACGCCTTATTAGGGGGAATACAGGGTTTAGGGTTTAGTCAGCCATGAAAACCCCAGTGAAGCCTGGAAGCTCCCAGCTCAACTAGTGCAGCTGACATTAGTTGGGTTCTTTGAGCACACAAACCTCTGTTTCTACCACCAATACTGATGGAAATCCAAGATCCTGCAAGGGCTGCAAAACATGGAGCTCCCTCAAATCAGCCCATTCCGACAGGTATTGAAATCCAAACCTAATGCTACCCCATGACTAAGCCCAGAGCCCGGAACCCTAGGCCTTGAATTGTACCTGAAAAAGCAATGCTATGTAAGGTTCACGCGCATGCGACTTGCAGCTGTGAACCCGGATGCCGGGCCCCTTTTGGAGTGTAGGGTTTAGGGTTTGAGGCTTTTATGCTTATGAGTATGACAGTCCCGCAATCCTTATACATGTACCAACCTGAAACTTTGAATCCTATACCCCCAAAATCCAAACCCCAAGCCCTAAACCCTATTGGGAGCTTGGAATCCTTGAGGGTTTGGCGTCTGGATGCTTCCCTGGACCACTACTTGAGTAGTATCTAATTTAGGGATACTATGGTACCCAATATAGAGTAAGATTATATCCTCCTTTTGGGGTATAGTATTTCATATAAGGAATATAATCTTACTGGGTTTAACCACCAAGACAAGACGCTGCTCACTTAGGGTGTAGGGTTTCAGGTTTCATAGTGAAGTGAGGATGGCTTGTGGGTTAAGGGTTTAAGGGTTTAGGGTTTAGGGTTTAGGGTTTAAGGGTTTAGGGTTTAAGGATTTAGGGTTTAGGGTTTAGGGTTTAGGGGTTTAGGGTCTAAGGGTTTAGGGTTTTCAGATGGAGTCCGAAATTGCAGATCTCAAGTTGCTCAGGAGGTTGCTGCGAAAGCCTATAGTCCCCCTTACGTAGATAGAAAAATGGGGTATATGGGGGTTTCTTTTCTTATACCCAAAGCCATATGCTATCTACTTGAGGGGACTATAAACCCTAAACCCCTAAACCCTGAACTCTAAGCACGAAACCCTAAACCCTAAAACTCTAAACCAAACATGACCTTTAGTCATAGTTTGCTCGTATACCAAGAGCATTCAACGAACGCCCTCCTTACCTTTCAAGAGACACCTGGGAGAAAGTAGATCCCCCTTAAAGGTTATGTAGGGTTTAGGGCATACGCTTTAGGGTGTAGGGTTCAGGGTTTTTCGCTTTAGCGCTTAGGATCTAGAAAGCAGATCCCCCTCAAGGGCTCCTAGAACCTAACAGCAGGATAGGGTGCCATAATGGGGGGCGGGTTCTGCTGTCTGGACCTAAACCCTAAACCCTTTAACTATAGCCGTTGAAGTTTTAGACATTACTTAGCTGGGGGGCTCTTCAAACTAGATTCTTCCCCAAAACCCAAATCTTAAATCCTTTCAAAACCCCCAGACCCCTGGGAGGATCCAGAAAGTGTATCCCTAAGCGGTTCCTAGAGTCCTAGAGATTACCTACCGAGACCCCTGGGAGGATCTAGAAAGTAGAACCCCCCTTTGGGTGCCTTATGCTACCATTGGGTAACTTCTAGGAACCCTTAACGGGGATCTACTTTGTAGATCCGCCCAGGGGTCTGGGTGAGAATAATACAGGGTGCCATATTGGGGATTGTACTTTCTAGATCCTCCCAGAGATCCGGGGAGTACTCAGTCCCATGAACCTCCAAGTATGTGTGGGCCACTATAAGGATAGGTGCGGTGTAGGGGATTCAGGTTTAGGAGTGCGCTGTTAAGTTTGCATTCGCTTCATGTGGAAGCTTTTCCCCATGCGATTAGGGTGTAGGCGTTGGAGTTTGGGGATTTAGGCTTTAGGGTTCAGGAGATAGGGTCTAGGGGTTTGGGGTTCAGGGGTTTGGGGCTTATAGTCCTCAATAAGGATCCCCTATCGTCTCTTATAATCTCCATCTATCCGTAAGGTTCCTAAATAGCGTTTTTGGAGAAACCTCGTTGCCCAAATGATCCCTTTGTCGTCGCCAATGTAATCTAGGTCCACGTGCGGAATCCTTCATATACTTTTCCAGACGCCTGGGGGGTCGAACACTCAAGGGGGATCTACTTTCCAGATCCCCCACGGGTATGGGCTTGGGAGTAAAAAACTTTGCTTATATTATCGTCAAAAGGGATCCTGCTTTCTTCTTGGCGGTATAAGGGCTGAGTACTTGTGGGCTGAGTGTCAGGGACTTCCTTATCTCTGCAGAGATGAGCCACCCAGACCAGTGCGAGGATTCAAAAACTAGTGTTCCCAATGTGGTGGCCAAAAAAGGTATTGGCTGATGGATAGGAAGATCTACCTTAAACCTAAAACTTAAAGCTTGATCCCCGAAGCCCCAGACCCCAAACCTGAAGCCCCAAATCTCAAACTCGAACTCTGAACCCTCTACTTTTCAGATCCTTCTTGCAAAGGTTCCATGTCTATAGGTATCTATTATTTTTTCTTAGGGTCCCATAAGAACTTTGGGGCCCAAGCATGTACTATGCAATTAATTCCGCAGGAACTCGGGAGGAACGGAGAGCAGGTGTCTCGTAAGGATTCTTCTCAATCACCCAAGCCTTGGCAGGATATCAAGTAAAGGTCTTGCTCCTAAGATGATTCAAGGGGTCTGGGCACCTCTAACTCCAACTGCTACCCAGACCCTTGGGAGGATCTAGAATCTAGAAAGTAAAGCCACCAATATGGTACTCTGTACAAGTATGGGGTAATTTCTAGGAACCCTTAATGAGTCTTAAGGGGAATCTACTTTCTAGATCCTAAGCCCTATCCCTAAACCCTATATAACCCTAAAGGGGCATCTACTTTCTTGATCCTCCCAGGGGTCTGGGAGCTCTCAACCCTAAACCCTAACCACGCAGGTTAGGGCTTACTCCGCCATGGTGGAAAGCTCTGCCAAGTCTCAGGCGGCAAAGTTTGTGGCCTGGGGTTTAGGGGTTTAAGGTTTAGGGTTTGGGGTTTTAGGGTTTAAGGTTTGGGGTTTTAGGGTTTAAGGTTTGGGGTTTTGGGCTGGGGTTCAAAGTTTACGCAGGGTTTCGCAGGTGGACTCCTCGTCGCGATTGCGTGTTTAGGATTTACAGTCTGGGTGTACAGAAGCTGCCACAAACATGGCCAGAAAGTTTTGCTTTCGGCGGTTGCCCTCCACCCCCCTATACTATCCCCCCTTGGATTGGCCGCCAAAAAATTAGTTTAGTTGAGGCTATTTAAGCGTAAAAAAGGGTGAACCTTGAGGGTACCGGGGGGGTGATTAGGGAATCCACCTTGCCCCCCAAACCGAAGACCCTAACCCATGCTCAAATGCTCGGTTATCTGTAAAGCGGTCTTCGACATTCAGAGCTCAAACGTTTCATTTTGGGGGAGTAGCGTTTGGGTTTGGGCATTTGGGGTTTTAGGGTTTGAGGGTTTTAGGGTGTGGGGTGTAAGCAAAGGGTTTAAGGGACATGTTTACACATGGGCTAGCATACCATGATTCTCCAAACCATGTGGCACGTAGTAATTACTGGGACAACTCAAAGGGCGAGGGAATGTAGGGTTCAGGGCTTATGGTCTTCGAAAAAGAGAGCCCTTAAGTTCCAAAGGCATACAAAGATCTTGTTGAAAGTCCTAATATCAATTGGCTATAATCGGCCTACACTCCCCACGCTCGCCCTACCCACCCGATCCAGCAAAGCAGCGGAGGACCTAGACTCTGTGCGAGACTGGCTCAGCGCAATCCGCACTTTGGCAGAAGGTGTAGGGGTTCAGCCATAGATCCCCTACACCCTACCTGGACCCCAAAAGTCTGTAAAATAATGGCCTTTATGGCCATTATTACAGGTTTAGGTCCATCATTGGCCATTATTTTACATACTTTTGGGGGTTTAGGTAAACCATAGACCCACTTTCGCGGTTTTTTGGGGTTTAGCCCTGCACGCCTGACTTCATACCTGGGACGCCCCAAAGGCTTCAATGAAGGGAGCCCGCAGAAATTCATCCGCTATTCTTTTGATCATAAGGTCTAGGGTTTACGGTTTAACCCAGGCCCCTGGGAGGATTTGAAAGTATAACTCCCAACATGGTACCCTCTACTACGATATTGGCTAACCACCTTAACCCTAAACCCTAAACCCTTCAGGGGAATCTACCGTCTAGATCCTCCCAGGATTCTGGGAATGATGCCTCGCATAAGAGTTGAATTTCATGGGATCCTTTCAGAGTGCTGGACAGGGGTATGTGTCAGAGGGCTCAAAAGGTGGGATGAAGGAAGGTGGGGTATAGGAACTAAGCCCCAATATAGTAGAGTATATACTAAGTATCCTGGGTTAAAGGATGCTTAGTCTATACTCTACTATATTGGGGCTTATTTCCTATACCC
>CAJNIZ010008657.1:62375-78370 GCA_905231905.1 Symbiodinium pilosum
CAGGCGCTTCCAGGCTGTTCCAGGAGGCTCCAGGCGCCTCCAGGGGCTCCAGGGGCCTGCAGGGGTTTTCGGAACTTCCAGCCCTGAAGGCCCCAAAACCTCCACGGCGCGTATTGCCAAAGCTGGGCGAGGCTGAAATTTCATGCGGGATGGTCAGGCCACCAACCATGGTGGGGGGGGGGTGGCCAGGCTGAGGCGTGTCTACAAGGGAGAGTAGTTCAGCAAATATTATAGTATTTGGGCCCTAAAACCTTATTATTTGGGTCCCTGGACCCTTAGGGGAATGCTTCACATGGTCGTCATGGTCATCTTCTGCCCAAATACCATCGAGTTCATCGTGTGACAGCGACATGCTGCAATTATCTGCGGTGGGCAATCTGTTACTTGAGAGTTGGATGGTCATTCGCTCAGATGGGTGGGCCTGCATTTCCACCATGGGCCAGGGCCCAAGAAAATGGCTAGGTGAGCATACACCTCGCTTTTGCCAAAGCATACTATTTGCTGCATCAAGCGCAGGGAAGCATGTCGAGACATGCTGCAGTGCCATGAATTAATCATGAGTGTTCAGGGTTTCAAATCTTGTGGTTTAGAGTGAGGAGTCGAGTTTAGGTCGTATTAGCATCACTATTCGTATTATCCTTATTACCTGGAACGCGAAAGCAATTAAGTTGATAGCTAAAACTCTCGAAAATAGTAGAAACGGTCAATATTCTAAGTTTTTTGGGAGTCAGGTATTGTTAGACATGGAACCCCATGTAGCCTTGATGAGATTCAGGGTTTAGGGTTTAAGGAGGCACAATCTTCTTTCTAGGGAGGGGATCTTTTACCATGTAGCAGGGCAAAAAATTCCTTTAGACTCATATTTAACACCCCCCCCGGCTAATATAACAAAAATGTCCCCCAATATATGAGGTCTCTTCTACGGAATATTTGTTTTAGTTTGGTGGGCGGGGTTTTAACATTCGTATGAGGTTCGTGTAGTTCTTAGGCAGGCTGTAGGGTGGACAAGGTGGTATAAGATTTCCCTGCATCTAACCGATCGAACCCGAAGCCCTAATCGCGTAGACCCTAGCTCTACGGCAGGTATACACCCAAGTTTCATAAGTCATGGCCAACGCTTCGTCAATTCGGGCCCTGGGCCTGATAGGACGACCGGTTTATGGTTTAGATTTAAGGGTCTAGCGTCTAAGATGTAAGGGTTAGGGTGTAAGGGTTTAGGGTTTAGGTTTTAGGGTCTAGGGTCTAAGGTTTAAGGGTTAGGGTCTAAGGGTTTAGGGTTTAGGTTTTGGGGTCTAGGGTCTAAGGTTTAAGGGATAGGGTTTAAGGGTTTAGAGTTTAGGTTTTAGGGTTTAAGGCGCGTGTTTGTGGATGCTGCCGGGACGCCCGTAGTCACCCCTGAGGACCTTTTGGGTTGAAGGGTCCATACAATGGCTTGGCACCCAGCCCATAAGCACAAAAGGAATACCTAGGCACCCTAACATAATTACCATTCTTCTTTGTGTTCACTTCGGGCACGTGAGGCGCCCTAATCCAATCTGTTGCCTTTGTTGTCTTGCTACTTTGGCTTCAAACTACTCCCTACACGGTCCAAGGACCCAACAGAAGATGGAACCCGGTATCAAGTCCCAAAATCTCAATGGTGTTGGACCACGGCAACCATCAGGCTTGCGTCCCTGGACCTGTGAGAACTGATGCGGGAACCCCTACACACGGAGAGCGCATGGACCCCCAAAACTCCAATCCCTAAACCGCAAACTCCAAACCTTAAAGCCCAAATCCCCAAACCCTAAACTCCAAGCCCTAAAATCTATTATCATCCCGAAGCCCTAGTCTCTAAGCCTTAGTCCCTATAAATCCTCGAACCCTATTCCCGAAACCCCTAAACCCTAATCCCCAAACCCTCGACCTTACACCCCAAAACTCCAAGCCAAAAAAAGTCGGGATAATGCCTAAACCCTAAACCCCTAAACCCCTACCTGGGCCCCAACAGTATGTAGAATAATGGCCTTTAGGGCTATTATTATGGGTTTAGGGCAATTATTTTACATCCTTTGGGGTTTAGGTAAACCCTAAACCCCAAACCCTAAGCCCAACAACCGCATATGGTGCCAGGCTTCTTGGCGGAAGCCGCTGCAGCACCGGCTTTGGAGGAGGGAGCCCTCGACGTCACAGCGCGCGCCGGGGTCGGATGAATAGGGTTTAGGGGTTAGGTGGGTTAAAGGATCGCTAGTATATATTCACATATATTCGCTATATTGGGGCTTATTTCCTATACCCCACCTTCCTTTAGCCCACCTTTTGAGCCCTCTGACTAATAGGGCTTCGGGTTCTAGGGTGCTAGGGTTCAGGGTTTGGGGTATAGGGTTCAGGGTTTTGGCATTTAAGCGTGTAGGGTTTAGGGGTCTTATGTTACTGTATGGGGTTAGCATATAACGGTATAACTGTGATTATTAGAGGATTTGGGAACCCCAACCGCCCAGACTAGGATTACATGGGGCATGTATACGTATACGTATACGGACGCATGTGCCTCAATGTGGGGAATACACAAAGAGGATTCTGGGTCGCATTTTATGTAACCCTAATCCTCGAAGCCCTAAACCCTTAACCTCCCCGCATTATATTCACATGCTGGCTACGGGTCTGAATTTGGCGGGCTGGGATTACCTTAAGCTTAAGATTTTTCAAGGAAGAGGTCTCCCGTTGAGGGTTTGTTGGTTACCTGAACCCCTAAAGCATGTACGTAGAAGAATGGCCTTTTCGGCAAGTTTTCGGAGTTTTGGGCCATACCCTAAACCCTAAACCCTCAACCCTAAATCCTAAACCCCCAGACATGTTACTTCCTGTGGGGGTTTTAAGTAGGGATTAGGGAAGAGCAGTTGGGAGTTTTGAGATCGGCTATAATCTACACTCCTGAGAGGGGGGCTGATACAATGAATTATATAGGGGGTTCCCCTATAGGGTTTATTAAGGGGGATACTAGGAGTTTAGGCAATGGCTCAGCTGAGGATGTACAAATTGTGGATCCCTTTCTTGTTATCTTTGCGGCCTGTTCTTGTCATCATTTCGGGCGGGTTTAAAGAGGGTCAATTCGGCATATGTAAGCACGTACCTGCAGTGTCCTAGTAGTGAATTTAGAGGAGACTGCTACGGTTCACACATGGGGTCTCTACATGGAGACCCTCAACCCTAGACCCCAAAACGCGGGTGATATCGTAGGATTATCAGCGTGCCTGCAGGACTGATTACGGATTGTTTTGAGAAACTCCATGTCAGCCATAGTGCTTTGAGATGTGCCTGCACATCCCGGCACAGGGTGTTAGGCATAGACTACAATCTGCTTAATCGGGTGATGGTTTGCTTCCTTCAGCTCATCCAACTTAAGAGACAGCTGCGGCAACGGTTCTAACATCCCCGAACCCCTAGGAAGATCTACTGCCTTAAGGGTTCTTATAGGAGTCAGCCAACAGTAGTATTTGGGGGTTCTGTTTTCTACATCCTAGACCCTAAAACCCTAAACCCTTGGGTCTAGCAGGCCTGTGCGAAGCTTAGATCCCCGTACAGCTCCCTTGAAAGTTTCCAAAAGGGTTTAGGGCTTAGGCTTTAGGGTGTAGGTTCATCCCAAGGCTTCTGGAAGAATCTAATTACACAGTTTGGGTTAGTAAATCTTATCTTCTACTCGTGGGTACTTTGAAGGAATCTTGCGCCGGGGTTCTACTTCCTAGATCCTGCCAGGGGTTTTTGGTCCATCTGCAGGTACAGTGCCGTGGTTGACGCCGCAAGGAGCCTAGAGCAAAGCTTTTCAGTTTCTGTGGTGTACCCCAAAGACGACACCCGAAGCCCTAAACCCCTGAACCCCGAAGCCCTAAACCCTGAACACCGAAACCCAACCCTAGGGGTCTTAAAGACCCGAATAGTAAGGTTTTAGGGCCCGAATATCATAAATATTATAGTATTTGGGCCCTACAACCTTATTCTTTGGGTCCTTGGACCCTTAGGGTTGGATTTACTCCAGGAGCCTCGAGCCGTTAACAAAAGATGTGTTGTGTTGTAGGTGAGAGAGACTCAATCCAACTGATTCCCTGTAGCAGTCCCCATGTACTAGTACTAGCTTCTCAACAAACGAAAGCCTTCAAAAATCCAGCCATGTACTACGAATTTGGGAGGGCCCCAATGCGGATTCCACATGGCTCCGATTGGCTTCCTCTTTCTGGAGAGGTATTTCTAGGCGGTCTCTCGAGGCATCGCTGGCTCCAAAAAAATTAAACCCTAAACCCAACATAGTAGCTTCCATTTTCTTTTCCAGTATCCCTATATAACCCCTATAAAGCCCTTTCGAACTTAGCTCCCCAAGATTGCCTACAAGTATCCGAAAGGAAAAGATTGCTGCAAAAGGCACACGTTAACTTCAAAACGCCTAACGGGGAGGAGATACAAGGAGGGACCCCCTAGTTACATAACTTTACTTATAAGTCCTATAACTACAATTTATGGAACTTATAACCATACTTTGGGGGGCCCTCCTGGTAGGTTCTGAGACGCACCAAATGGATTATGAAAGGTTCAAATTTCTTCCGAAAGGCCTGGTCGCACAGGTTGGCTTCTCTTTTGCTGAGAGTTACTTCTATGCGGTCTTTTCCCAGGGTCCTAGGGTTTGGGGTTTAGGGCCCCACCACCTCCAGTTCAGTACCTTGTACTACTTCAGGGTAATTTGTAAGCCTGTAAGCCCTAAAGGAGGCTCCGCTTTCTAGATCCGCCTAAGGGTCTGGACAAAGTATCCCTGAACCCTAAACCCTAGGCCGCCAAATCTCGAGATGTTGGCAAGGCTGAAAGCTCGGATCTCGGAGTTCTTTTTGTTGAGAGGATTTCCAAAGCAGAGCCCCTTTGCGCGGTCCTCTATGGGGGTATAGAGGGTTTATAGGGTTTAAGGCTTGTAGGGAAACCCTAGTATATGCCACAGACGGCTTGACTTTCTTCTAAATCCCCTGAAAGGTGGGGATGAGACCCAGACCTCTGAAGCATCAAGTTCAGGGCGTAATGTTTGGGGGATAAGGTTTGGGGCCTAGGGTTTAGGGCTTAGGTATTGGGTAAACTTCCCGAGACGACTTCATGTTCTCCAAACACTGATGGACTCCATGCTCAATCTGTTGGATCCCTTAGCGGAGTGCTGGCCGGAAGTTCATAGACGTCTTACAAGGAGGGGCCCCGTAGTTATAAGTTGGGTTATAAGTTGGGCTAAATATGGTTATAAGTTCCAGAAATTGTAGTTATAGGACTTATACGCGTAATTACGTTACTAGCAGGCACCTCGTTGTACTGGTACTCCGGGGATCCGAATATCCCAAAGTTATTTAGATATGGCCTTCGGGGCCCGAAGTAGCAAGGTTGTTGGAGCTACATGACGTTATCATTGAGCTTCTTACAGGGATGCGCACAAGTCAGCGATTTTGCCCTGGGACTCTTAAAGCTTCCACCCTTCTAGTTGGGTTTAGGGTTTAGGTTTAGGACGACTGCATTCCCCTCTGTTTTTCATAAGCCACACACGCAGCCATAGCAGCCCTGGCAGATACGAAGTAAGCCACAGATTGGCCAAGCTTACATGCCACCTGGGAGGATCTAGAAATTAGATCCGCCTAAAGGGTCCCTAGAAATTGCCTATGATCATGTGGATGGAGGAAATCTAGCACCACTTCAGATACCCGAAGTCGTGTACTTCATAGGGTAAATGGTATACAGGGTGGTGCGAGATTTTCTCCATCCATAGCAGCATAGGGTACCATATTAGGAGCTCTACTTTCTAGATCCTCCCAGGGGTCTGGGTTGGGCGCCTTCCCGCGAAAACCTGCTGTCAACTTCCTTTGCGTGGTGGATGCAGCCTGCAAAGGCCTGCCGAGATAGTAGTGCGTCCGATGGGCCCTAAACCCCTGAACCCTAAACCCTTGTGCGCAACCTCAGCACTGCTCTGGTGAAGCAGGTCGAGCTTTTTGAGATTCCCCAGTTACCGTTACTCGAAAAGATAGTCTAAACTCCTAAAAGGCGGGTTATGTAGGAGATTATATAGGGGAGTATTATGGGGCTTATTAAGGGGGATGCTAGGAGTTAAGACTATAGCTCAGATAATTTCTCAGCACCCTTGAAGGGTGTCTACTTTCTAGGTCCTCCCAGGGCCTGGGTGTTGTTCCCAATGCCATGTTCAGGCCGATTAAAGGTGGGGTTACCTTCTGAGTACTCCCACACGTGGGAGGATCTCGAACGTAGATCCCCCTTAAGGCTTCCTGCAAGTTATTCAGTTTAAGTAAATGGTACGAAGCTGGGGCTCTAAGATCTTAGATCTTTTCCAAGGGTGTGGGTAAGGAGATCTATCAGACCCCCAGAATTTTTTTCGAGTGGTATAGAAGGTCTCGGGAAGACCACGCTAAACGCTAAACCCTAGGGGTTTAGTAACTTTCCTTAGAGGGGTCTTAATAGGGGCTATTATACCTCCTATTGCATCGTGTGGTAAATGTTGCTGTAAAGGGTGAATGACTTAACCTAAGCCTTACACCCTTACCCTAAACCCTAAGCCTTATCTGCCTAAACCCGAAGCCCGAAGCCGTACCCGCCTCCCAACAGTCTGGGGCTTGGTTTCAATGTCACAGTTTGCTGAGGCTGGTTGTTCCGTGCGGCATCTGCCGGCATTCAGTGCCTGCCCCGTTTTCTGACGGTTTGGTATTGTTCTGAGGGTTTAGGGTTTGGGGGTCAAAGGTTTGGGGTCCGTTGACCTATTTGTAAAGTGTTGTATGGTTGTCTCCCTTTAGTACAACACCATGATTCGCAACTCAGATCCCTGGGAGGATCTAGAAAGTAGAGCCACAATTCTGGCAGCCTACACTACTATCGGGCAATTTCTAGAAACCCTTGAAAGGCATCTGCTTTCTAGATCCGCCCAGGCGGTAAAGGTACTCAGGGTAAGCAGGGATTCTTAGTATCAACAGCGGCCCTTGAGTAGGCCCCGTCTGTCTGTAGTCCCCCTTAAGTAGATAGAATATGGCTTTAGGTATATTATAATCAGATCCCCATATACCCCATATTCTATCTGATTAAGGGGGACTATAGGGCAAACAAGAGGTATACTGTTGATGGATATAATCTTGCACCACCTTCAGCCCTTACAACTCAAAGAACTACAGAAGAGTAGGGCCCCTAGGTGGTGCAAGATTTCCTCCATCTAACAGCATGGCCCATACACCCTAAAGCCTAAACCCTAAGCGGTGTCAATACACTATGGTCATGTCCAAAGAGTCCTGAAAAAGGACTCGGGGGCTCAGGGTTTAAGATTTAGGGTTCAGGGTTTGGGGTTTAGGGTTTGAGGTTTAGGACTTAGGGTTTGGGGTTCAGGGCTTAGGGCTTTTGTTTGGGTTTAGGGCTTAGGGTTTGGGGTCCAGTGTTTAAAGTCTAGGCTTTCTAAAACCCCACCTGAGCTACTGTCGATGTTAGGCCTGTCCCTAACAAGGAACCCATGTCCACTTGAAAGATGTACGAAACATTTACTATAGGTCAAAAAGGGGTTTCCAGGATTAAGGGGTCTTGGCGCAGGAAGTCCTTATTACAAGCATGATGGTTTTTTGGGGGAATACAAAGGAGGGCCCTGGGCTCAAATAGAAGATTTAAACCCTAAACCCTGAACCGAAGTCCTATACTTCTGGACCTGAATCCTGATACTCAGGAGGCTCACTCAAGGAGTTTAGGGTTTAGGGTTGACCTATTGTAGACTATCTCATGTTGGGGCTTGTTTCCTACACCCACCTTGCTTTACCTCACCTCTTGAGCCTCCAGATACCATCCAAACAAATCTTGGACTCACACGACCCTGCACCCTCAGAATCCTAAACCTGCAGATCTGCAAAGCCTAAAGCCCCAAGACCTAAACTGTGTTGGCTCGATTCCTTGTGATGCTGAGGCCAAATGCCTGGATCTCAGCCACAGTCGCAACTTCCGAGTCTGTCATGGCTTATAAACCCTAGACCCTAGACCCTAAAACCCAAACCCTTAGGGTGTAGGGTTTAGTTTTTTCGGCTGTCATAGTCCATTCCCTGTATATTGCCACACAAGTTGGGTTAGTAAACATCCCCCTCATATGAGCTCTAGGGTTTAATAGGGTTTACTACGAGGGATTTGAAAATAATTTCTAATTTCTGTCAGGGCTCGGGGTAGATATGCAATCATATTCTAGGCAGTGGGGCAAGCTTCAACCTCTGGTCTCCTTAAATTCAAGTTTGTGTGAATCTGGCTGCAGTTGCTCTCGCGTAGCCCTCCACCTACATCCTAAACACAAAATCCCTGGATATCATCCTGCCTACATACTTAATATTCCTAGACCGAAGCCTTATACCTCAGTTGCGTTACCGCCTTATGGCATGCCTGCTCTCACGCCTGCAGGCTACATATTCAGCCTGCCACATGCTTCTTCGCAGATGAAACAATGACCGCCCGCTGGACAAGTCGGGCCATGACACAGAGGAGGCGAGAGGAAAATGATTCTATAACACCACACGTACTGCTTCCGAGCAGGCTGTCACTTTTTCAACCGTACTACAACAGCACTGCGGACGTCTGTCTGCTGCAAGTCAAGAAACTGGCACAACAACAGCGCGCTCGCTGCTTCTGCTGCAACATGACGATGCTTTCTTCATCTGGTCTCAACAAAATGTAAGCATCCGATCCCTTTCGTCGCATTTTCAAGATGATTGCCCCACCTGTAACACGTTGCTAGGCGGATTGGTGACCACAGGGTTCTGCGTGGCACACGGGCTGCACTGCTGAAATTATGGGCAACCCCGGACCAATCACTTATATTCTTGGGTAAGTACTGTGCCACCATTAACACTCGAATTCACTAGAGAAGAACCCTCCATTGCGCTTTGCTCAAGGAAACTTTTCGAGCACAGGACAGACTCTTTGCCATTTAATGTGAGCATCTGATCGAGTTGACATTCCGCGTCTGCCAGCACGTTGCAACGCTACGGCTTCATCACTTGAACAATATTCTAGATCCCCCCCAGGAGTCCGGGAATCTCACAAAGTTGAAATATGATGTCCACGATCCATGCTCACATTACGACTCTTTTCTCGAAATGTGGGTACCCATGGGGATATAAACGAAATATAAGGGGATTCTAGGGCGCCACTGAAAGGATTGTAAAGGGGTTATATATATATATACCCAGTACATTACAAACGGGACTGCTATGAGGCAGGTTAAGCCTGGCGCGCTTGGTGGCCCAGCAGTCCGTCCACACCGGCCGCCGCGAAGCTGCTGCCTCGGAACATGATCGTCGCCCGCGACAAAAATTCAACAACTGAACGACGAACACGCTTATCGCAAACCCTCTGTTGAAACGAACCTAACGTCATAAAACTGGCGAGATAACTGCGAGGGCAAGGGCAAGCCGAGATGGAGAGTTGCTAGGTCAATTGTTCACAATCCCTGTCAACCCTACAACCCAAAGCCCTCAAACCTAAACTAAAAACCACTCGGTTCAAGTTTGAGTGAAAGCTACTGGGCACCCTGAACAGCGCGTTCGACTGAAGCTACTTGGCACCCTGAACAACGCAAATCGCGCAGGTTAAAACACAGAGGGCGCTGTTTCGCGGGCCTGTTGACGAGCTTGCTGCGTCCGCGCGCGGGCCGTTTGAAGCAAAAAATCTGCAGTCGCCCCCCTACTCGCTGCGTCGGCGCGCGCTGCAGAGTTTGACACCAGGAATCTGCTCTTGGCCACTTGCTGCGTCCGCGCGCAGGCCCAACAGCTTGAAACAACAAATCTGCTGTTACCCACCTACTCGCTGCGTCCCCGCGCAACGCCGCACAGTTTGACACCAGGAATCTGCTGGTGGCCACTTGCTACGTCCGCGCACAGGCCCAACAGTTCGAAGCAAAGAATCTGCTGTTGCCCACCTACTCGCTGCGTCCCCGCGCGCGGGCCGCGCAGTTTGACACCACTAATCTGCTGTTGGCCGAAGCAAAGAATCTGACTGCTGTTGCCCACCTACTCGCTGCGTCCGCGCACGGGCCGCGCAGTTTGAGACCATGAGTCTTCTGTTGTCCACGTGTTGCGTCCGTGCGCAGGCCCAACAGTTTGAAGCAAAAAATCTGCTGTTGCCCACCTACTGGCTGCGTCCGCGCGCGTGCCGCAGCGTTTGACACCAGAAATCCGCTGGTGGCCACTTGCTACGTCCGCGCGCGTTCCCAACAGTTTGAAGCAAAGAATCGGCTGTTGCCCACTTACTCGCTGCGTCCGCACGCGGGCCGCGCAGCTTGACACCAGGAATCTTCTGTTGGCCACAGGCTGCGTCCGCGTGCGAGCCGAACAGTTTGAAGCATATAACCTGATGTTGGCCACTTGCTGCGTCCGCGCGTGGGCCGCCCAGTTTGACAACAGCAGTCTCTTGCTGCCCACTAGCTCGTTGCGCGCCCGCGCCGACAGCTAAAAATCATAAAACTCTACCCTGTAACCATGCAACTACTGACGACTCGCAGGTTCCGAAAATCAAGTCCCCTACACACTTGCTCGTGTTGCAGCACAAAATTAAGATTTCAGCTTAAACTTAAATTCTAGATTTTAATTTGAAGCAAGCTCACGTTAATATCTCAAATTTTAACTTGCAAGCTAAAAGTTTAATGTAAAAAAGTATTTTTAAGATTAACTTTATTTTTTTGACTTGCTGGATCCTTGGGGAGGTGTTTCGCGCATCGGTCCTTGAGCTCCTTGCTCAGCAACTCAGCAGCATCCCTGATGAAGACCACACAGGGATGTTTCTCAAGGCTTTCGCCAAGCTTGGGCTGCTTCGACTTCGAGCCCTTCGCAGCCTTGGCATCCGCCGCTGCCGCCGAACGCTTGCTGCTGCCCATTGTGGCACCAGGTAACAGGCTGACCCTGGAGATAGCAAAATTGCTGCGCCTGGCTGAGGGGTCGGCGGATGTTTGTCAACCCTACAGATCACAGATAAGTCTTTCCTGCGTAGCCGGCATTTCTTACTCCAGGGTTTTGCCCTGAAGGGTTTTTCCGGCACACCTTTTGCGGATGACCTCGGGGTCTCACTGTAGGGTCGACAGATGTCCTTCAACCCCTCAACTGGTTGCACTGGGATTGCAAGTCTCAGGGGTTGCCCATCAGCAACAAGGATGGTTCTGGTGAACTTGGCGCCCCGCAGCTGCCAATCCAGACTTGAGCGCGCCGGCGGCCGGAGGCCTGGATTGTGGCAGTGAAAACCTGCGACGCTTTTCGTGGGCCGAAAACGTCGCAGATCAAGACCCGTGTTGGGGAGCCCAAGTCAGTCTTCATTGCAATATATAAAAGACGGGCAAAACGCGCGGGAACCGGCGCCAAGAATTACCAACCATAGTCACACAAACTCTGCGAATCAAGAAGAGCTGATTCTGGTTAATATATACTTGTGAGAAGCTATCTGAATACCACAGTAAGTGCATCCGCGCGAGTTGTAACTGTTGGTGCCGGGCCCCGGCACGACTTGTTTTCCGTTCTATATGGCAACGAGGACTGACTTGGGCGGTTAAGAAACATCCAATACGCACATACCCAACGTCAGGACTTGATCTGCGACATTTTTGGCCCACGGAAGCGTCGCAGGTCGAGTCTGCCACGCGTGTTTGCAGACGTTGGTCGGAAAACCTATAGAAAACCATCTCCAGACGCGGCGTACGACGCTTTGGCGCCGCGAAAGTGTTGCACACCAGTTCTTTCTGGACAGGAACTGAGCTGATTGTGGCTTCTGGTTTATTTTTGATGATAAGCTGTACTAATTCTTGGCTTCACATGAAAGCATGCTCTTCCAGCGGAGGTGTAACCACTGGCGCCGGGTCCCGGCACGACTGTTCCCGTTCTATATCAATGAAAACTGATTTGGGCGGTTATAACAATATGCATTTCCAATGCGAGGACTTGATCTGCGACGTTTTCGGCCCACGAAAGCGTAGCAGCTTCAGTCTGCCACGCGTTTTAGTTGACGGTAGTCGGAAACCCTATACGAAACCGGGTCCAGACGCAACGTGCGACGCTTTCGCGCAGCGCAACTGTCGCACAGAACTTCTGCGTAATATGAATTAAACATACCAAGCGACCCTAAACCCGAAACTCTAAACCTTAAACCCTAAACCGTACACCCTAAACCCTAAACCATAACGTGGGGGTCGTTATGGTATTAACCCTTCCCCCCGCCTGAGTCACCGGCGGACCAATTTTGAGACAAAGGTCTAAAACACTGGGGGTCGTAATAACAAACTCTGGGGCTTGAGCTCTCTCAGAGTAGGAGTAGGAGTGGGTGTAGACAAGGAATAGGGGTAAGAGTAAGAGTAGGAGTAGAGAGGGAGTAGGAGTAGGGTAGCAAATTAGGGATTTGGAGGCTTGAAGCTACTCTGGGTTGGCTTCATTGAATGGTTTGGCTCAAGAAGTTATAGAGGCTCAATTCAAAAATGCTTTGAATTCCAACAGCAAGTAAACTAGGAGGCCGCCTCTGGGGGGACTTTAGTAGTACCACCCCTTTGTTAAAATGATCTGGGGACTCCATAAAGAGCAGCAGCCTTGGGTGATTTGTTTGGGGATTGGATTTTAAACGCGGTTTAGTAAGACATCGATAGTTTTCGGCATCCCTGCCGCTTCGGGATGTGGAGGCTTGAGTCTAAGCTAGTGGCAAGGGTTTCTCCGAAGGCAAGGAGCCTGAGATCCCTGATGTTTTTGAGAAAGATCGTTCTAAGCTACAGGAAGTTCAGCTGTATGGACTTGGCATCTGCAGCAGACGCAGATGGAAAAGCGGCTGCCTCTCTTGCGACCTTCAAAAGACAGAGAGGTAATTTCTCAACCAGTTGCTCCACTGTGCGCCACTCATTTGGCTTGGCTCTGTTCAAGTGAGCTGAAGCCCGCGTTCCAACAAATTAACATCTGCACAGAAGCAAGCAAACAAACTTTTCTCTTCACGCTTTCAACTGATTTCAATTGCGGACCGTGATTTTTTTGACGATCTTTGGGTTGGGCAATTTCATTATTACTATCCCTTTATTACAATCACCCCCGGCCCGCCCAATATTTGTATAGGCGTATTCAGAAAATCATAGGTTCGCAATTGAAATCTAAATGAAAATCCTAAATCAGATGATTTTCTCTTGCCCGAGAAATTTCATTATCCATTATCGATACCCACATTAAACCCTAAACCCTACCATAGTTACAAGGGTGGTGTTGCCTCACCTCGCTCGATGAGAATGCACATCATTCAGTTTCAAGTTGGAAAGAATAAACATCAGCACAAGGTTTGCGCCTCCCCATGTGGACGTTGCTTCCAGCTCAAGCTGGGCACAGCTCAACATGAAATTGCCCGTGGGGTCTGGCAAGAATTGGGCAAGGATTACCTGTTTTCCAATGCTTTGACAAATGGAGGCAAAGCATCACGTGGGCACGTTCGTGACGAAACAGGCTGACTGCACACATGATAACGACCCAAAGCCCACACCTCTACCGCCCGTGAACTGCCATGGAACCCGCATAATCGTTCTCAATTATCTGAAGGACAGTACTCCTTGTCTGCGGGTCAAACCTTGCGGATGGGTTAACATTAAATTAATATACACATCTTGCCCAACAATGTACTGTACACATACCGCGACAACTGATATGTCTCGTTCCCTCACGTAGATGCTGATGGGTACTTAAGACCCACAAGACATGAGATAACCCAACTGCAGTAGTTCTTGGCCTTGGCGTAGCAGCGCTTCCTCGGAGGGTGAGCATTTGTGGCCGGAAGCTGCGCAGACACATCCGCCATGCCCAAAAACGCAAGTGCCACTTTTGCCAGATGCCAGTGTCATGCCATGGCTTCTGTAAAGTTAGCAGAAATTATAATTTCTGCGGAGGGTTCAAATAACTTATAGTTTAAGGTTATTGTCTAAACTCCGAGTATCCCTGTGAATAGCCTTTAAACTTCTCTTCGTATAATCCCCGATGATGACCCCCTGAGAGGTGTGTAGACTATAGCTCATATTATTATCAATATTATTCTTATTTTTTCTGTTATTGTTGTTTTTATTACTATCATTATTATTATTGTCATGATTATGTATCGTTATAACGATTGTCATAGGTTGATGATGTCAATTCCCTGACCCTCAGCTTCCCCGTCATTGGTACTTACCTTGCTGTGTTGCTGTTCAGGAGTTTAGCTTCAGCTACTATATCGGAGAAACCATAGTAACTGTAAATATAACCCGTATGGTAACTTCATACAAGTGCCTTGGCAGCAACCCAGCTTAGTGTAGATAAGAGCATTCGATTACAACAAAAGTGAGAGCAGCAATAACTTGATGCCCAAGCCCCTACTTAAAGAATTCAGGAACATGGAGCGCAGCCTTTCACCTCAAGGGTTCTGCGAGGCTTTGCTCGATAGGTCCAAGTACGAACAAGTTCCCAGACCCCTGGGCGGATCTAGAAAGTAGATCCCCTGAAGGGGTCCTAGGACTAACCCAATAGTAGTATAGGGTACCATAGTGGGGGTTCTACTTTCTAGATCTTCCCAGGGGTCTGGGTTGAGTACGTGGGAATCTGATACAATGCTGAAGGAAGGGCGCACTAGATGGCATGTGAAGATGGGGGGGAGGGGAGCCCTAAACTCTACTGGGCTGTTTCTCAGGAATAACGAGGAACCCCTATTGCTCAATAAATGCCCATATTATGGTGACTTAATTTTAAGGCCCTCAACAGCAACCAAGTTTAAACTCTAGACCTGATATTGGGCACTCGGATCCTGAGGACCCCTAAACCCTTAAACCCTCAGTCTCTGGACGCCACAGGCATTCTGACTCTCGCGCCGTTTAGGGTCTAAGGTTTGGGGGTTAAAGGTTTAGGGTGGAGCTGAAAAGTTGGAACGGGCTTTGGGAAACTATCATACTCTTGTTATATACAGGGGCTATAAATATTTGATGATGATGATGATGATGAAGTTGAAGATGATGATGATGATGAAGTTGAAGATGATGATGATGATGATGGTGATGATGATGATGTTGATGATGAGGTGGAGGAGTAAGGCTTCTACACGAATCCCAAGGCTCAATGCATTCAGATGAGGTCAGATGCAATAGGTTTGAGTACATGGCTTTTGGGGGCCACTGAGAACCTGACAAGAATATTAGAAGGAGGAGGGAACTACAGGGAAGCATCCTGGTAAACCTGCCAAAGCCTCGGAATTGTACTAAACCGTGAACCCTAAGACCATGAACTCAACCCTGAAAACTTTGAAGCCTTAAAAACCATAGGCCCTAAACGCCGAGCCCCTGAACCCTGAGTCTTCCAACCGTCAATCCTGAACCTTCAACCCTTAACCAGGCTTACACTTACACCTCCGTTGCGTCAGCCGCAACTTTCGATCCGAAGCGCGTGCAATGTTGGTCTGCGACTCAGAATCCGACTATAGATTACCCTACACCCCTAAACCCTAAATCTTTTATTTGAGTAATTCTGGGGTTTGGGGTTGAGGGTTTGGGGCTTTGAGGAGGTTCTAGCACTTCAGAACCGTAAAAACCCTAAACCGTGAAGTATGCTAATATGGGGTACTTTGTAGGGCTTTACGCTGCCATCCTCAGAGTAGCACAGACATCTATTTAGGCTTTAGGGTGTTGGGTTTAGGGTTTAGGGTGTGGGTTTAGGGCTTTGGGTGTAGAATCACCCTGCCATCCTAGAGCCCACGCTTCCGAAATCCCTGGCACTGCGAGTGCGTACTTGAAACCTCTCAAACCCATCCCCTGAACATACCCCCTGAATCCTAAACCCTACCTGAACCCCAAAAGTATGTAGAATAATAGCCCTAAACCCATAATACTAGCCCTAAAGGCCATTATTTTACATACTTTTGGGGCCCAGGTAAACCCTAAACCCTAAGCCCCAGCCCCTGAACTGAGCTCGAACACAAATACCACGCGACCTTGAATAGATCTGTGAAACCCCAACCCT
>CAJNIZ010008659.1:331-14359 GCA_905231905.1 Symbiodinium pilosum
ATCTATCATGTACCCGAGTCTTTATCCTCAGTCAGGTATCTCGACGTCATGATCTGTCAGTGTCTTTATGAATATATTTGTTGCCATAACTATATAGGTTGATTTATGTTGTATGTAACCATCTAAAATAGATGGGCCTATATTGATAAAATCTAAACAGCCTAGCACATACCCCAAACTACATACCCCAACATCTACACCTAAAATGTAAAAGAATGATGATAAAAAAACCCTATAATTATCACTCATCTAGTTTGTGGTAGGAACCCTGGTTTGACACTGACATGATTGACAGACCCTGCACGCACCTTGGGACATAAATCCATGGACTGCTGATGGCACTAGTCACCGAACGTAAAGCACGAAGAAGGCACCGTGTCAAATGGCAAGCTGCAGCACATTCAGAGATTTGCATTTTCCTGTTAGCGGTAACGTTTCAGTCGCAATCCCCTTTGGGGTTCTTGCGCTTGGGGCGCTTTGCGCCAGGATCATCTCTTGGCTGCAAGCTTGACCCCCCTGCGCCCTGCTCTGGTCCTGTCAGTAGGCTTCTGCTGGTTCAGGGTTTATAGGCCCCCCTTAAGTAGATAGAATATGGGTTTGTGGGATCTTATTATAATATACCCGAGGCCCGAGGCCATAGTCTATCTGTCTATCTACTTACGGGGGATAGGCGCAGGGCGCAAAGTTCAAGCTTTCTAGGTTTCTGGCTTCAAGGGTTTGGTGAGGCTTCCATGGCACACAGTAACAGGCTTCTCGCAACAAACCTTAAAACAGTACCACATCAAAACGCATGATCTCATGACTGACAGGCGGCTGGCTTCCAAAGGTCGCGGCCGCTTCTTGCCACGTTGCGTTGAAGCAGTAGCTGCTTCGGGCGGAGCATTGTCTGTTTTGGCCTGCGCTTTGGCCTTTGCTGCACCTCGGCCTCTGCCACGGCCACGAGCGCGGGTGTCGTCCTTTCCTGCCTTGCGAGCTGCTGCTGCTTCGATTGCTGCATCCGCATCCGCGTCTTTATCGTTTCTTGCCTGCTTGTCCTGTTTGACTGTCTTAGTCTTCCTGTCCCGTGTCGTTGGGACCTTGCTGGTTGCCTCTGTGGGTGCTTCAGCCTCCCTTCGAATACCTGATGGCCCTGGCCTAGCTGGGCTGCTGCTGTTACCGCTGCTGTTTCGCCGTTTGGAACTGGGACTAGTGGCGCTGTCGCTGCTGCTGCTGCTGCTGTCGGTGCCGTCGGATTTTTTCTTTTCCTGCTTCTTACTTCTCTTCTTCTGTTTGCGACCTTTGCTACGGCTCCTACCTCTTTGGGTCTTGTCAACGGGGGCAGCAGCTTGAGGCTTACCTTCAGCTGGGTGAGGGCCATCCGCAGGCACTCCGCCTTCTTCCAACTCCACTTTCTCACCTGTCAACTCAGCAGCTGCATTGCGCAGCTCGGTCTCAATCTGCTCCCGCGTGGGCTGGGTAGAGCAATCCTCGGAGCAACAGATGAAAATCCTACGCCGTTCAAACTCGACTCTATATTCTATGTAACAATACGCATGAGGCGAAAGTCCAGGAGACACTTCAAGTCAGTAGTCTGAACAACAAAGCAATCACTCAAAGCTTCCCACCAGCTATACACCCACCTGAAAGAAACACCCGCTGGAAGACTGAATGACTGAAGAATCCCCCTTAAGTAGATAGAATATGGCCTTGGGTGTATTTTTAATAAGATCCCCACATACCTCAGATTTTATTCTAAAACTCAAAGGGGCGGGGACTATAAGTTTTGGGGGCGCTGTATCCGTTTTAAAGCAGGACGGAAAACACTGGCCAAGCATGCCGTGGTTCGCGGCGATGGAGAGCCCACAAGCGCTCCACAACCTTGATGAGAGCTTGACTTTGTGTCCACTTGCCCCCTCCATAACTTCTGCGAGTTCCATGCTCCTTGTTTGCTTGAGTCTGTGCTTTGCTTGGCTTGGCTTTCTTGCTTGTTTTGCCTGGGGTTGCTGGCTTTGGGTAGGAACCTGAGAATGTAGACTCTGTCGCTTGCCAAACCAACGTGCAACCTCGCACGGGAGGTTTCAGTTTTTTCAGACAAGCGGGAGTTGCATTCTCGGCTGCTGATCTGCTCAGCCCAAACCGTTTCAGGATCAGTTCGTGTCTTTGGTGATCTTCCAACTCCATTTCGAGGTCAGCAAAAACCTTCCCGTCAGGTTCATCTGCGAGCAGGCGCAGGCAAGGCAGGAGTGACTTCATCTGTATCACATCCACAGGGTCAGCGCTGCCCTTGGCCTTCTTCTTCCACACCAATCGCCCCGCCATTTCATTCTGCTCCTTCTCGGGCAGCTCCGGGAAAAAATGGCAAACGAGCGCCTTCCTCACATCAGGAGCAGCTGGCCAACATTAGCTAGCTTCGTCAACTCAAGGCAAAACACTGGGACCTGGAACTGCAATGACTTTACACAGCTCCGTCAAGCGGCACGCGACACTGTGCGCCCACCTTCTTCTCCTCCCATGGCTCTGGCGTCAACTCTGCCAGAACACAAAGCGAGACCAAACTGTTCTTCGCCTGCGCGCCCAGCTCCCCAAACTTCAACCACCAGCGCACGAGCCCCATGTTGTCACCGGATCGCTTCAACAGGAGAGAAGCCGCGCGACCTCTGGCAGCTGGTGCCTGAGAAGGCAAGCCTCAGATGGTTTGCAAGGATAACTGCGCACAGATTTGCTTGAAGGGCTCAAGCGTGATAAAGCCTGTACATCACAAGAAGAAATCGATCATACTCACTGTGGGGCTTCCGACACACAGACACTGGGACTGCACAAAACTCCTCACCGTCCTCCTTGTCAGACCCTGGCCCAGATGCCAGCAGATCAAGCGAACGGGCCTGCAGGCGCTCACGTGCGCTGCAGTGTTTACCACGCAAATCGAAGTGGTTGTCCATAAGCTCTTCGATCACCCACGTAAAGAACACCTGTACGCTTTTGGGGAATAATTTCAGGACCCAAGGTTCATTACGATTAAGGGGTGGCCCAGCAATCAATCACACTTCAAGACCACCGTGGAACCTGGAAATGGTTGCCGAGCACTAGGTGATAGCGCCCAGAGGCTTTGTGCAAAAGGACTTGTCCTGTCTGAACAAAAGCCCCAGACCACAAAGCACCAACATCAGTTGCAAACCGTTTTGGCCATTCCCGTCGGATGATGCACATAGCTGCGATACTTCTGAAATCTGCAGGCTGCCCTGCAGGTTTCCACGCCAGAGTGGGCTTGCCTCGGCTAGAAGTGAGGAAGCAGCTCAAAACGGGCTGCCCAATTACTCATGCAACGTCCCTACAATTAGACCGTTATACCTCCGAGGTCCTTCATTTTGTCGCCACACGCGGAGGAGCTTGTCTTGGCGGGCAAGAACACTCTATTGGATGGCTTGTACTTTTGATGACTTCTCGACCAGAAGTCATCCTTCGATAGCTGCACCCGTGGCCAGGATTCCCCATCCAAACGATTTGCCACAGCCCCATGGCAAAACAAGCGATCTGGCCCAGATCGCTTGATGTCCTTGTTAAGTCCTTTCGCCATTCTGCTCAATTCTGCAAATGTATCTTCAAGGCACTCTTTCGTGCTCACAGGTCCATCAAACACTCTATATAAGTGGGACCATATGGACCAAATATCCCAGGACACGGCGGCTGCGTGACTCCATAGCTCCTAGCCAGGCAAGCGCAGTTTCCGCCTACTGTGTATTGTGTGAGACAGCAAAAAAAAGGAACCATGAGAGTCCTGAACAACCAACTGGCGATGCACCCAAAGCTCGTCCAGCACCACCTGGAGCGCCTGACCAAAGCTGGGTGAAACGCAAATGAAGCAGTTCCGCTACAAACCCAAGGCCTGCCGATCGCAGTCTCCTCGCCGGACTGCCAGCAAAGCTGCTTGGACTGCCTCACAATCATCCTTCATGCGTCGCCTCGCCCTATTGGCCGAGCCCATGTCAGCATCAAGAACGCCCGCCCATTGGTTGGGAGGGATGTGCGGATGGCCATGCTCCAGCACCTTTGCGCTGCTTGCCGGACCACCATGCGTTGAAAGATGTCAGCAAAAGCTTGCAAGAGATGTGGATCCTGAGACGCATCATCCAGGCGCAATCGAAAATGCACCTCTTCATCTTCCAACAACTGGAACATGGCCTCAATTTCAGTGACCCACGCCTGGTTGGCCCATGACGCCTGCAATTGTATGTTATCCTTTCTGTTCTTGGCGCACTCCAGAACCGTCAAGTGGGCCAGGTAGAGGGGCTTCTGCATGAAGTGAATCCTGTCCCACACAGACGCCAGACTACAGTTACTGCAAACTGCGCTTAGCTTTGGCTGCAGGAACGCTAATTCAGCCAAACCGCTGCCACCCCAGCTGCTTGATATGATTGTCGTGCAGCACGTCGGCGGTGACATCCATGTGGCCCTTGCGAGCCTGCAGCTCGGCAAGTTTGCCAAGCAAGTCTTGCTTGATTCCCTCCGGAGTGTCCGACAAGATCAGCTGGATGGGTTCGCCCGCAGCGTCCTGCTGCAAAGTATTCCACACTAAAGCAAAACCAAAGCAATGTGAGCCGGGCTGCACTACAGTCACACGACAGCCACATACGTCTATACAATTGATCATCATACTTTTGATGTCCTGTTTCTCAACCTGTCCGGCAAGAGAACGGCGAAAGTTGTGCACTTTGCGGAGAAAGGTCCAGCATTTTGCAAATTTAGGAAATGCGGAATGCCACTGAAACCATCTGGACAGAAGCACCTGAACCAAGCACACTGCGAAGTCTGACAGAGGCAAACATCCTTAAATAAGAGTGCACACTAATGAAAGTGAGCGGCTTGCGTCGTAGACCACATGTCAATGTTCTTGCTGCAAGCCTCGTGCACTTCCTTGTTCGTGGCGGACGAAGGCAGCCCCAAATCAAACTTCATCTCAGCAATGTCCTCGCTGAACCTTATGTTGGTTACGAACGCGCGCACACACACACACACACGCGCATACACACAGGCTAAATCGGTTGTTTGTCAGACAGTTGAGAGATAGACAGATAGATAGACAGATAGATAACGTTGCATTTTCGAATTTTCCAAAGCAACGTGAATCACACGGAGAGAACGAGAAAGAGGGTGAAAGCGGGAGAAAGAGGCGAGGGAGAGAGGCAGAGAGAGGGATCCAGGGAGGGAGGGAGGGGGGAGAGAGTGAGAGTGAGAGAGAACATACGTATCAACCTTTATAAACCTCCCCCCAAGCTTGCCTGAATGCCACCCATGAAACAACATACCTTCCAAAATTGCCCTGAAAGACCCTGAACCTCACCCCACCCTGAACGAATGGGGCCTGGGACGCCCCTGCATCGCCATCATGAAACCCAAAAAGACTAGCCACCTCCACCCCGCGCCTGCCTAACGCCTCCCATCCTCAACACACCTTCCGAAGCAACCCTAAAAGACCCTGAACCTCATCCCCCCCTGAACGTGCATCACCCCATCCCCAGAAACCCGCAGCCCTTCCGCAGAGAGAGAGAGAGAGAGAGAGAGAGATTGAGATTGAGAGAGAGTGAGGTTCCTCAAGTTTGCTGACATGACGCTCTTCAGTTGTGGCATCGAAAACGATCAAGTACGTTCTCGCAAGGTCTGCAAGTTGTTCTCCGAAGTCATACGAATCAAAAGGTTTCCTCGCCATCGACATTATCAGTCGGCAGCAGGCCACAATTCCTGTTTGGCATGTCAAACACACTCTGGCCCTTCACTCCTGCAATAAACGCAATGCCACCATAAACATGACACATTCACATGGCACGGTCCCCAAATCCGCATTGACTTCGGGCCATGCATGGAATCGTGGTGCGCCCTGTGGTGCTCATCGCGTTTGTGAAGCACTCTGAATTGTGGCCCGGGGCCATAGGTCAATGCTCGGATGGCTTTCATCCTGAGCGATCCCAATTGCTCTGGCTTCTACCTCTGTGAACAGTATCAATGCTATAACTCATAGGGCTCTAGCTGCTTTTTGTCTTCGTCCGTGGTGAGGACGAGGACGGGCAACCGATTAAGGTCGTCCATCTTTCGCTCCGCGGGCGGTGCAACTCTGAGTTGGAAGAAATCCAAAGACATGTCAATGCCCGACAAAGCATGCTCAAGCTGGCACATGGGTTTCACGAAGTCGGATTTCAAAGCTGCCTTGTCCTTTCGCAACTTGGCCAGCGACCCCACAGGAATAATGTCTCGCTGCTCCATGTCCTTTAGTGCGGCCGACGCAGAACAACAGCCACAGCAACTTATTAACTTGGAACTCGAACCTGCAATCAGTCTGTGAGCAGGCTGCAAACTATGTTATGTCCAAGCCACGGCCACATCGCGCGCCAAACGTAGCTGGTCCATTTCCTGTTTGTCTTCAGCTGTAGTCTTCTCCTCGCAGTCTTCGAAGCTGCGGAACAGCTCTTTCACCGTCCCCACACGATGCACCTTGGACTGGGCTGGCAGGAAGAAAGCTACGCGTCTGAATTTCCACAAGCGTGTCATGTCTGCTGGACGGCGCAACTGGCAACGCATCACCCTTTTCGTTGCGCTCCTGTGGCAAGTGACGTGACCTCGTCAAAAATGGCCTTGATTGATTGTAAGTAGCACGCTACTTCAACCTTACACTTACACTTCAAACAGGTCCCAGGCCAGACTGGACGAGAAACGCTTGTGTGTGACAGCGCCCAGATAGAGACAAGCTCAGCTCGAGGCAAGCCCGCGCCAGAACAAACAAAGAAACTTAGCACTCCACGGTGATATTCTATGGAGACGGAGAGAAGAGTCAGGATGGGAAGCTCAGAGCAAACCGCCTGCCAAAAGGCCTCCCAAAAGGCCTCCCAAAAGTCCCAAGGGCCTCTCAAGGGCCTGTCAAGGGCCTCCCAGAACCAGAGACCAGGACGCTGAGGTTGGGGCAGGCGCCAAAAATCTCAAGATTTTGGGGTATGTTCTGTGGCTGCCTTTTTCTTGAGAGGAAAAGGCACTCACAGAACATATCCCAAAATCTTGAGATTATTTGGCGCCTGCCCCGACCTTGACCTGGGGGTCCTGGTCTCCCCGCCGTGCCTCCGGCACCTACCAGGCCCCCAGACCCTCTCTGGAGGCTTCAAATTGACCAGGGCTGGTCATTTAACCAGAACAAAAAAGCGAGGAGCGCGCGCGTGCGCGCGCGCTCCTTGCTTTTTCCTCTGATAAAATGACCATCCCTGGCGCGCGCACTGCACTTTCCTTGCCCCAAAACCAGGATTTTCGCCCAGACGTGCTTGGGGTCATGGGGTGCAAAGCAGAGTAAGGGGGCGGGATTTAGATTAACAAGCCTGAACCAATAAACCAAGACCTTCTTAGTGGTACATTTCCAGCCACACAAACCTCCATCGATATGTTCTTTCTTGGTTCTGGCACTCCGGCATGAGGTTCCCTGGCTTCAAGCCACTACCATTGCAAAGTCAAAACTCAGATAGCTAATCTGCTACACCCTTCGCACATAGCAGTGGCCCTGGATACATGGGCGCAGCCGGCGCAGCTCTGGTACCCAGAATCTACAGCTCAGTGAGCAGGTCAGCTGGAATCGGCGGCACATCGCCTGCAGGCGCCTCAGCCTCAACAACCTCCGCATCCCTGGACAAGTTACCGGCAACGAATGCCTCGGCATCCGCATCGCGCTGCCCTGCTGACGTCTGCGATGCCTGCCAACAGCAATCAGCGCTGCACGTAACGCTTGGATAAATGGCCTAAAACCAACTTGCCTCAACCTCCTCAGATCCTATCGGCTTGGGTTCTTCACCACTCTCGGGCTCATCCTCGGCCTTGCGCTTGTGGCCTCCAACCTGCATCTGCGCCTGCTCAAGCTGCACTTTCATGGCCGCCATGGCCGCCCTCTGCTTCTTCAATTCCTGGTCCATTCGCGCGCGAGCCTCTGCCTCCCACTTCTGCAAGACGATCTCCATCTCCGCCTGCGCCTTTGCCTCAGCCTCCTTCATTAGCTTCTGCACAAGTTGCGTCTGCTCGTTTTGCTCCTGCTGCAACGCTGCAGCTGCCTCCATTTCTTTCTGCTTCTGCGCTTCCTCCGCCTGCGCGGCGGCAAGTGCCTCTTCTCTGGCCTGGATCTTCTTCTTGCGTTCCTGAAAGAGAGCTTCAACCTGGCTTGCCCAGGAGGTCGCAACATATGACCAAGGCCAACGCAAACGGCAACACCGAAACAACAGTAATTGATTTCCGAATGAGTCTGAATCTGTGCAGGCCGAGAGACCAGCTGGGTGTAGGACAGGGCTTGCGAGAAGATAAGCCCAATCGATCCATTGTAAATGATCTTCCAATCTTGCTCTGGCAGCTCCACACAGTCTCGTGGGTCGCGTGGCACCCTGGCGCTGTCCTTGTGAGGAAAGCTTTGCCATCCGGGACGTAGACGATGCGAATGCCATCATCCAGTACCAGCGAGCGCTGGCTTTTTTCGTCCTGCTTCAGGGGCTGCACGCACGCAAACATAACTATGAGCTGGCACGCGCAGCGCACTTACGCGCAAAACTCCAGGACATCATGCCTCCGGCCTCCTCGATTTGTTTGGTGTTGGGGGGGGGCGGGCTTCCGGGCAGAGGCAAAACTACTGATGATGGCGAGCCGGAGCGCGGAGCAGCGTTGCCCTCAGCCGCCGCCGTCATTTCCTGGAAAGCCGGAACGCTGATGAACTTGTCCACAAAATGGCTGTCCACGCCGTTGGTGACATATGGCCGCTTGGTCCTGCAATCAAATGTGGCTGACAGCCAGCCTATTCAATGGTCACCCTGCACATGTCTGGAAAATGACTGAGCACGCTGCGTGCGATCCCAAAAGAAGTGGTTGTCGATGGTGGAAGGTAAGCACTCTCACCCGCCTCGTTGCTGACGCAGGGGCGATCCTGGTGACAGTAGAAAAAAAGTCCAGCCAGTATCTCGCCCCGCTGCTCCCGATGATGCCGCACAGACTTGATCAATTTGGATGCATTGACTTGGTCAGCAAAACTTAAAACATGCGGCAAGTCGCGTCTGACAGATGCATACGCTGATACATGCACCACCATTGGATAGCTGCCCAGGCACCCTTTTCGATTTCTCCATCCTGCACCATGCGCCCATACTCCTTCACTAGGCCGTCCAAGTACTTGGTTCCTTGGCCGGCCGGCCACCCTCTTCGCAAAACCAGGGACTCGAACAAGTGACAAATTGACCTTTAATGCCGCCAAAGGCACGGCTGTTGCGCGTGGCCTTCGGCTTCATGTCGGGATTCAAGTTCATGACTTCTGCGATGATCTCCTGAGATATCACAATGCGACAAGGCCATTGAAAGACTTGCGAAAGGAGGCAGACACCCCTAAAGTAGCCACTGCAAACAAGTTTCCGTGGCATCATCATTGCTGAGTGTGTCAAGCACACGTTCATTGAACTGAAATTCATCCCATTTTTGCAGAACCTCGTTTTTCCGCTGGTGTGGCAGCAGGTATAGATTAGCTGCGTTCAGCGCATCACCTGGCGCAAGCTTGGGCACGCCGGTGTTCGCCTTGGCCTTTGACGGCGCTCCTCCTTTGCCCTTCGGAGGAATCGTAGCTGGGCCAGGGAACTCAGCATAGGTAAGGGCCCGCGTCCGTGCTGGAGGCGGGGGGGGGCCCTTAGGCAGTGCCACACCTGGCACAGGAGGAGCACCTCCTTCTGCATCAACTGTCCACGAGGAAGGCGGTGGTGGGGCACCGGTCTTGCGAGGCACCCGCCCGGCGGGAGGCAGTCCAAAGCTCATGGCTGCAACACAATCACAGAGCCAACTAACGCCACAAGTCAACAGCAGCCTGATCCACGGGCAGCGGCAATTCACAACCATGGTTGAGCAAGACTGGCGCTCCAGCATTGCATGCGCAAACAGTCTGCGCGCCGAAACAAATTCTTCATTTTCCAATCTAAAACCCTGGGCATCCAGTACCAGCTTGCTACGTCCAAGGCAACTGCACAAGCCTTGAGGGAGTCTTGCTAGTATGCGCGGAACGGGCATGTTCGCTGCTTTTTGGTGGATGTTAGCAGCAGCACCCCTGTGAATGAGCCTACGCAGGCAACGTGTTGAGAGTTGCCCAAAGCTCTCTTGGCGTCCGTCCAAGTGAAGTCTGCAGGGAAGCAATCGTAAGGGATTGCGTGTGCCATCTAGGGACGATTGAAAAGAAATCCACGGGCAGGAAATCCCATAGCAGTGTACATTTCGCGAATGAGCACATGCCGCCCATGGGCCATGACCCAGTAAAGCCCACTGCTGCGGCGAAGCGTCGGGAGTTTGCCGTCCATGTGCACCAGCCCTTAGAACCGGCATATGGCCCAGGTCGATCACCTGTGCGCACAACCAAATCCATCCAGTCGCACGCACCCTCACCTGACATCAAGCGAGACCGGAATCGTTCCAGGTATAGGTTGCAGGCTTGCCGTTCACCAGGCTGGAGCAGGCTGCGCGGGGCAACTGAAGGAGTGTCTGACTCGGGGAGCAACGCACGCGCAGCCGCTAGTCGGAGGCAATCCTCATGGATGTCATAGGCACTGGCGCAGAGCGCATCTCGAGGCCTGCATCAGTCAGAGTTGAAGAGACTTGCACACAAAACATCACTGACAGTCTTTGTTCATTCAGTGTGCATTACATAGCACATGAACGCCTCAGCGGCTTGTCCCTTTTCACGCTGCGCATGTAGTACTCCAGCAACGTTCCAGCGTCATAGGTAGTCTCCGCGACACGAGTGTTGATGGCGCCCATGTACAACCTGCGCCAAGTTTTGCAGCGTAGTCACTGCTACCTATCCCCCCCGAAGCTAGGAGAACAGGCCACAAATTCAAGCTCCCTGCCTGGGCCGAGCAATGTTTTCAAAGCCGAACTGCTCAGGCAACAGCGTTCTGTCGAGAATCCACTCAAAATTGTCATGCTGGAAAGCATCCAGCGGGGCATGCCGAGGTAAGTTGGGAACACATTCGATGACCGGCAGAGGCGTGTTTGCCATGGAGCATTTGTAACTGAAACCCAGTGTTGTAGGGTAGTTGCTGCCATTCTCGAACAGCTGTTTTCCTGCAGAGCTGCAATCCTGACATGGTACGCCGCCCACCCTCGCCGCGGCGCCTGTTTCTATAGGACAGCGCCGCCCATGACGGTGGCAATACGCTGTGGAAAACAATGGCAGCTCGGACGCCAAGTCTAGCTTGTCCTGGTAGCTCTCCAACTGCGAAAAACGTTCCATGGCAGTATCTCCATCCCCAAAAGTGTCCATGACGTTGCCGAAGACATGACAATCTCTTGGCAGGCGCTCGCTCAGGCCAGCCCGCATCACAGGATGTATCTCCTGCAACATACGCAACAACCAAACGCTGCGCACGTGGCACTGCCCAGGCTAGACTCCACATAGAACCTTTTAACTTACGCAACCAAGCGTCGCACGCGGACTTTGGCGCTAACCGATGTCCAATCTGCATGGAGTCTGCAGCTAGCTGCAGAAGCCTTGACGCAGTTTCCGGAGCACCAGCACCGCCTGAAAAGTCCGTGTCCATGCCTGTACTCCCCTGACAGAAAAGGCTGGATCTTACGCCATGCTCTCCAATCATCTGCCACGCTGAGCGTAGCAATATCACAGGCCAGTCGAATCTTGCAGCTACAGCATACTGATCGCCCATAGCTGCGCGAAGAATTGAGACGATGGAACAACCCCCAAGATGAAGATTTTTTGCAAAGTGGCAACTTTATCTGGGGTGTCAAATGAAGCAACCACTGTGTCCGTGATCACTGACTGCGCTACACAGCAGAAATCTTGAGCCCATGAAAGCTGCGGAAATGTTCTGCCGTGAGGCTCTGCTCTTCAACAAATCTGCAAGGGTTCCACTCAACCGCAAGCAAATGTTTGCAGATTAGGCGCCTGAAATGGAAGATTGCAAATAGCGTTGGCTGTCGGAGACCACAGAACAAAGAACACCACCTTCAGCTTCGAAGGATCACCGCCATCGAACAGCACCTACCCAATTGGCGAGCTATGGTGAACATGCAACAGTGGAAATCGCAACACTGCTATCGGAAGCTTTCTCAGATGAGCCTGGAAGTAATTTGGGCTTGGTGTGTTGCGCGCCGTGGATGCAAATGTTTCAGAACACCGCTTCATGTAGCAGCACCGGAACTCCTGCTGGCAGGCTTGTCACGTGATAGGAAGAACTGTGCACCTCTCACTCCATGTCCTCCATGAACCGTGTAGAATTTGCTCTTGACACACCTACCGCGGCCAGAGCATTCTCTGGAGATGTTTCCTGCTTTGTTTCGAGCAGGCGCCACGCTTGCTGGAAGAGAGCGTGGTCAATTAGTTGCCCTTCCGACCGCATCGAGCCAGAGACCACACCATCTTGCGCAAAACTGTTCACATGCGTCACCATGATTGCCACTGCTTCTGCCGCCAACTTCTTTCCAACTTTGGCGCATGTGTCCTCCCCGTTTAGCAGCAACGCCGACACAAGCTCTGCGACAGTTGGGTTCGCCTTAGACTCATTGGACGCAAGCATACCCTCAAAGAGCGATCTGATCAGCCTCCCTTTTTTCTAGGTGCAGGTAAACGCAAAGCAAGCCACGCTGTTGCTCTTTGACCTCCCCACCAACTAGGTTTAGTTTAGGAAACACTTGAGCCCAGGGGCCGTTTGCGCCACAAGAACTGGCCTTCCCTGCGCTACCTGACCCTCGTGCAACTCCACCAGCCAGTTGCGAAAGTCTGGCACCCAGCGCTGACGATTGATTTCATCCAAGTCCACGCGTCCGTTGCGCACGGAGACGGGAGCCTACAGGAAAGCGACAACAGAAAACAAGAAACCCTTGCTGCAGCTGACTTGGACATGGCAGCCTGCAAGATGCGCACGGTCTCAATTGGGCATTTGTCCCGGGCGCCGTGCCCGTCCCGCATTACCAGAGCCAGCCTCAAAGAGTACAGTTCGGGAGGTTCTAGCACTTGAACTATGAGCATGGGCTGTAGTTACAATATTAATGCGAAACAAGCCGCCGCTCACATTCACTCCGATCCCGCTTGCCAGTTCCAATCCAATTTGCAAGCATGCAAGCCAAAATAGAAGTCGGCATCATCACCTCTTCTACACGATCTTCCAGCAAGTTGTCTGGAGTGAACTCAGGGCAAAGCCGGGCAGATCTGTTGTACTTGGCACGACAGACCTGCAGGACACTCTCGGTGATTCAACGTTCGCCCTGCAACCACTAACAGAACAATGACCACGCAAATATGCCTGATTACACTGAGTCACTGCCAGCTGTGATGGTGGCTGCACCGCTGGGAAGAACTCTCCAAAGGTTCTCAGGATTGCTTGTCCACAACACCCAGGAACTGCCTGTCAGGGCGGATGGTTGAGCTTGCGCAAGCTGAAATTTGTCACGCTGCATGCCTAATTTTGGTCTGGCCTCTTGTTACTAGAGGAGTTGGCAAAGTAGCACGTCTCAAATGGGATCAAGGATCAAAGAAGCTCGCCACTTGCACGTATCCAGAAAACTTTAAGCTCTCCCAGAACACCGGCAGTGTAGCTGAAAACATCCATGGCTGCGCAAAACCGGTAACCGGTACACACCAGCTAGAATCAAAATCTCAAGGATTAAAGGTTAGCGCTGGTGTGTGCGGACATACCTGCTCACACAAAGCTGCTTTGCTGGCGTTGAGCACATGCAGCAGAATGGAAACTCAAGCTTCAAGCAGAGGCCTCAGCTGGTCAAGATGCAGTCATTTTCGGTAAAAGTCAAATTTGTGGGGTATGTACTTTGGGGTATGTTCTGCAAAGCTTAGATAAAAGTGCTTCTGAAGAGGAAGAGATGTACTTGCTAAAGAACACAGGCTTGGTTGTAAACAGGGCCATATACATAGCTATACGTAACATCAAGAGCATTTTCTTGAAATTCAACACAGGTGTCGTAATTGAAAACACGAAGCTCAAGCTCTGACTGATTCTATTGAATTTGTGTGGGATCAACAGACACACATACAATTTTATCTTC
>CAJNIZ010008660.1:0-14359 GCA_905231905.1 Symbiodinium pilosum
GGGTTTAGGATTTAGGGCTTGGACTCCATACAGGGAGCTATGTATATAGGGGACTCTTGTAGCGGCTATCAAGGGGATGCTAGGAGTTTTCACTATAGCTCAGATGACTTTTACAGCTCTTGCCAACCTGTTCAAGGTTTGGGGTTTAGGCTTTAAAAAGGCATCCCAGCTGCACGTAGCTCCCGACAAAGATTACCGCGCCCTCCACAAAGGTGTCCGAAATGCCCTGTAGCAGCATGATGGCAAAGTGTATAAGGACCTGTGCTGCAGCTGCAGGGTCTTGGAATTTCGTGTTTAAGCCTAAACCCCCATACCCTAAACCCCTAAACCCTAAACCTTAGGTTTAAGGTCTTAATGGTGCCTTTTTCCTCCTGCTTGAGTTGGACAGCTCTCCGAGAAGGCGCAGCCCCCTAGGGTTTAGGATTTAGGCAACGTACTCGTCTAGATGTCGCAGGCTTGGGCCTTATTGCGAGCCTCACTGACATTGAAACAACCCATGAAAATGGCGCCATGGCCGCCATGCTTCAGGGATTGAGTGGCCTACTGTTCATGGCTTAGGTTTTGGGTTTAGGGCCTACCGCAGTAACCTCCATAATCTCCCAGCACCCTATACCATAAGTATAAAAAGGAATCTACAACTATAAGATGGTAATCAGTTAAGCCTTTGTATCCCTAAGCCCTAAACCCCGCCATATAGCACTCTTGGGAGAGTGTGGCAGAAGGCTTGCTAGCAGAAGGCCTAAAATCAAACGGAGCTGTAAAACTCTAAAATAAAATGGGTCATTCCCCCTTACAGTAACTGTTACCACAATGGGTTATAGGAGTCATAAGATCCCCTTAATGGGGCTCCTTTAAGGACAGTTACTGGGAGGGGGAATGACCACCCTAAACCCTAAACCCTAAACCCCAAAGCAAGTTCGTTCCACAAAATGTTTGCAAACGTGCGTTTATTATCTCCCATCTCCAGTCCAAACTGCGGTTTAGGGTTTAGGGTTTAGGGTTTAGGGCTTAGGGTTTGGAAGGCCCTTACCTTTTCCTTGGGTGCTATGTATGGGCCTTTAATTGAGTAGCGTGTCTTTTTGGTGGTTAAGCCCAGATTCCTTGTAAAAAATACTATACCCCAAAAGGAGGATAGAATCTTACTCTATATTGGGTACCCTAGTATCCCCAAATTAAATACTACTCATGTAGGGTTTAGGGTCTAGGTCTTAGGGTTCTTTAGTTCAAAGTTTTAGGGTTTAGAGTTTGAAGTTTAAGGTTTTGGGTTTAAGGCTTAGGATTTAGGGTTCAGAGCCCCCCTGCGGGACCCCAGGATATCTCGGGAAAGGACCATTGCGATGAGGGATCCCAATCACCCTACACCCTATACCCACATAATCCCCATATAATCCCCTATATAACCCCCCTTTAAGGAGTTTAGACCCTAAGCCCTAAATCGAGCAGCTAAGGCCTGGTCTAAACTCCTTAAAGTGGCTTATATAGGGGATTATACAAGGGACTGCTGCAGGGGTAATTATGGGGGATACTAGGAGTTTAGACTCTAGCTCATATAACTTTTATCAAAGGGTTAGAAGGTGCCTGCGGGAGATTCTATAATGGGCAGCGTTGGATGGAGGAAATCTTGTACCATGCAGGATCCGCAATATACTGTCTTCCTGGGGTTTCTGGCGTGTTGCAGGATGTCCATCCACAGTGTTTTGGGACATCTCCATGTTCATGAAATCCGCGCAATCCTTTCCAACTTACAGAAATCAAGCCCAGTGATACGAGAGACAGCCGCAAAATAGCGAAAACGGTTTAGGGTTGACGAGGATGCATTGTATGCAGCCCACCAGACGACATCCCCTGCGGGGCATCTACAATCTTCAAGTTGGGCTGTTGATGCTGTAGTAATTGTTCTACTCCTGCCACATCACTCCGCTCCCCCCAAAAAAAGAGGGGCTCGCACTCTCAAAGCACACTTACTGTGAGCAACAACCCTTTCGTCTTGTACAGGCAATGGCGATGATCTAGTGTCTACAAACCGCAGAAAAATGATCTGTTCAACTGCATTCACATAAACAAGCCCATACCCCAAACATAGCATGGATTCCTGACAGCGCCATGAATGTCACTGGAAGCCAATACTTGGAAGTTCAAGGCAATACTCACCCAACCATAATTAGACCCCAGACCTCAAACCCTAAACCCTAAGTCCCCAAATGTGGTTAAAATCTGGCTCTAAGTGCTCGTTATACTTGGGTTAGCCTGAACGTACAAATAATCAGCATTTCTCACATATCGGGCCCCCCTTACATTCCCAAAGCATATGCCGTTCTCCTACGGAGACTTCAACAGAAGAGAACCCTGACCTAACCCTTTTGCGAAGTCGTTATCCTAGTGGCTTAAGAAGAACCTAACCTGGAGAAACCGCTGAATCATCGAATCCAAAACCAAGACCCTGAGTCCTAGACCATCACTTCTAAATCCTACGCCCTACATAGACCCTAGACATGAATCCCTTATCCCTAAACCCTTAACCCGAATCACTAAACCGTAATCCCTAAGACCAAAACTCTAAACCCCTAAACCATGAACCCACAATCCTCTACATCCCCATGCAACTGACCATGGTCACAGGCACAAGAGCAATGGTCACGAAGAAGAAGGTGGGACCGAAGATAGTCGGCCTCAAGCAGGGTTAGGGATTAAGTTTAATGCTTAGGGATTAGGGGTTAGAGCTTTGGGTTTAATTTCAAGATTAGGGATTCGGGATCGGGGTTTAGGGTTTAGGGTCGCTGGTTGGGGGATTTAGGCGCACAAGGCCAGCACTGCAGCCCGCTTGCTTGCAGCCAGCTCCACTGCCTGAAGCGCCGACCTTTGCCTTATCCCTAGTCTCAGACAATCCAAGGGTTTATGCGGAATATATAGGGTGTTTAGGGTTGTAGGGAATAATGGAAAAGAAAATGGAAGCTACTATAATATGTTGGGACTAGCTGGAACCAAGATCGCGACAGAAGCCAATGTAGACCCCTTATTAATGAACCCCTTCCCCTTAACAGGGATTAATATAGGATCCTAATATTAAGGCCTTAAAAAGAGGAGGGTTATGAATCACAGGTCTACATTAGCACGGCGGTATGGTTCGAGGCTCTTGACTTCTTTTCAAGTTTGGATGGGCATTGTTGGCCACGGACCCTCGTCGTACAGGTGGCTGTCCAACATCCAGCTGTTTTCCGCCTACCGTCTCTACTATGATCATCCGCCTCCTGTTTTTAGGACAGGTTCCTGGCACAACGCTGGCTTGATGCCAGATTGTCAGTTGCTGGCAGTGTCCATGACAAATCCGACGGTGAACATCGGTCTTAACAGCGTATTGCGCCACATCAGAACCAGATGGCGATCGCTTGAGACACGTCCGAACTTTTCTGTGCTGCAAGTTCGCCTGACCTGCTACCCGCTGCTGCTTTCAGATGAGGTGTACCAAGAGGTTGACAGTCTTCTCTCACGGCATGTCCCCGAAGGGGTCGTTGCATGCCGCGCTAAAACATGAGCTTCGTGTTCTGTCCAACCGCGGGGTGGAACCACCAGACCCCCTAAAGGATCCAAAAATGGAACCCCCCCAATATNNACATTGGGGAAACTAGAGGATTTTTGTTGGGGGGAGTTTGTTCTTCTTCTCCGCCAAGGCCTGCGTTGTGGCACTACAGACAGAGGCTGAGAAAGGGCTTAGGGCTTAGGGGTTTAGGAATTAAAGACATACATGCATGGATAGGGTCCCTTTGAAGGAGTATTATAAATGTATATATATATATATGTATCTGAATAGCGCCTCTTTTCAAAGGGGTTATAAAGGTTTAGGATGTATTGCTGAGGTCTTAATAAGTCTAGCACAAAGCACAGGCCATATAATTAAGGTGGGGCCCTCGCTTGGGACATGACCATTCATATTCAATAATCCCCCGACTGTAACAACATGAAGGCCTTAGATAGCCGTTACATACTTCGCAGTCCCCACTTCAACATTTCATTGATATGAGGTTCACCTTCTCGTTGCTAGGTTTAATCGCCAGAAGAACACCCTACACCCTAAGCCCTGTCACTCGAATATTGCCAATCAGATGGCTTTAGATTTCTTGCAAGGTCCGCTTTAGGGTACCTCGAGTGGACCTCAAAATACTATGGGCAATTTTTCAGGCCTCCACAGTAGACTCTCATGGGCTCAGGAGGCAAACTGCCTGCACTGACCAAATTAATAATTGAGTAGAGTTTTTTTGGTGGTTGCACCTAGTAAGATTATATTCCTTATATAAGATACTATACCCAAAAGGAGGATATAATCTTACTCCAGAGTATCCCCAAAATAATACCACTCAATTGAGCTCTTGGTTTTGGCTCAGCCTCCGGCAGCCCGAACAACGAAGCGCAAACCTTGAGCCAATATTTTCCTTCACCTTGTTTCTGAAGTGACGAATCTGCAGAAGTCACGCAGTAGTCTCTGGGGCGTAGCCCTCTGACCCCAAGGCCTGATCCTCAAATCCTAAACCCTTACAACCACTTTGAAAAGAGACCCTATTCAAACACATACATACATACATATTTAGTGATATATAACCCCTTTAAAGGGATCCTATCTGTGAATGTATGCCAGCAATGAATTTACACAATTTTGAGAGATACCTCCATGTGACCCTGAACCCGAATGCTAAACCCCCAAACCTATCAAAGACTGGCTCCTTGTTAAAATACGAGTAAGAATGAAACTCATGCATTCCTTGCTGGGTTTTAGTACAATAAGAACTAATCCCCTCCCCTAATGAAAACCTCCTCACCTCCCAATAGTAAACACCCCAAATATGATGCCAACATTTTAGGTGGAAGATTCGGGATAGGGGCGATGAGGATGAGATTGTTATTAGGGGAAGCTAGTTTGAAAAAACTACATCAAACCATGACACGGGGAACGAGGGGCCGAATGATAAGCTGCGGCCGTTCTCCGTGAGGACGGCTGTGAAGAAATGCCGCAAGTTCAAAGACGCACCACAACCCTGGGTCTGAGGCTTTAGGGTTTATAAAATGGAAACTACTATAATGAGGTTATATACGGTTTGAGGGTTTCAGCTTTCAGTTTGGGGGTTTAGGGTTTGGGCTTCGGGCCCTAAACCCTAAGGCGGTAAACCCTAAACCGCGTGTTTATAGGGTTTGAAGTTTCAGTTTTCGTTTCGGGGGCGAACGGTGTAGGGTTTATAGGCTTTGAAGTTTGAACTTAAGGTTCAGGGTTCAGGACTTCCTGTCTCTGCAACGCACAGAGAGGTCATTTTGCTGGCGGATGAACTAGTTGGACGGGTGTTACATATAACCAACTGATACTTGTCCGTATAGCCCACTTACGAACCTACCTAGAGCGACTTAGAAAACTCATAGCTGGGCCATACTCAGTAGGAACCAACCTGCCTAGCCCAAATTCCGATAAACGACCATACAATCTCAGTTTCCGTTGCATCTTCCATGTTCCTTTCCAGCTGCTTCTCCACTATCGGGATAATATCCCTAAACTCTGGCCCCAATCCCTAAGCCCTGGTCCCTGAACCCTAAATCGCGCAACTGATTTTCAGGAAGCACCTTGATTCTATCTGGCGAAATCTACGCCCACTAAAGCCAAAGACCCCCTCATCTGTTTTTTTTGGAGGGTTAGAGAGCATAGTCAAGGTTTAGGGTTTAGGAAATATTTACCCGTGTTATGGCCGGGGATTCCTCGTAAAAATGGTGTATACATTATCTCATTTTGACAAAAACATGATATCATTATTTGGGTTTAGGGTGTAGGGTGTTGGGTTTAGGGTTTAGGGCTTAGATCCCCACAGTACATGGGATAGAGGATGCAGGGTGTGAACTTACTGGGTTGCTGTCAAGGTACATGTCTAAATTGCTTTTACAGTGAAAACCCTAAACCCTTAACTCCCACTATTTTCGATATACCCATATTATGGTAACCTCGTTTAAGTTCCTTAACAGCAACCCAGTTAGAGGCTATCGGATCCTATGTCAGGCTCTCTAAACCCTAAACCCTAAACAGGAGTGTAGAGTGCTGTGCTTCGAGCCTTGTGCAAGAGTTTAGGGCTTAGGGTTTAGGGAGTTGGCGTATGGAGGTTAGTGTACGCCTGGACCCTACAGAACCCTTAATCTTAAGAATAGACAAACCAAAACATATTATTGCTATTACTAGTAGTATTATTAATACTCTGAAGGTCTCGTAGGTGGGATACACTGAATATTAAGGCTGGCGGGGGTTTAACATTGGTGTGTAGGGGTTATCAGCCTAAACCTTAAACCCTAAACCTCCGAAGGCGGATTCCGTAGGGTCCAGGTAAGGCTTAGGGTTGAGCACTAAGGTCCCTTGAGGTTTGGGTAACTATGCGGCTTAGAGTTTAAGGCTAACTGTACTTATAACCCTACTATAAGTCCCATAAATCCCCTAACTAGCCCTAGACCTTAAATCCTAAACCGCGTGGCTATGGTTGCGTGCAAAACTTGTCGCGAACCTTCAAGTAGGGTTCTCGAAGACTTTTCAGGCTGCTCAGGAAAGAAAGGAACCCTGAGGGGATCACCATATTCCTTCAAGGGTTTAGGGTTTAGGGTTTGGAGGGTTCCCTAAGCCCTAAACCCTAAACCCTAAACCTTCACCAGGGTGATGCCTTGCTCGGGGCTTAGGTCCGTCACCTACACAGTGCTCTGAAAAGTCCAAGAGTCCAAATGCTTCCCATCCAAGCAGTTTAGGGTTTAGGGTCTAGGGTTCAGGGTTTAGGGTCGAGGGTTCAGGGTTTAAGGTTGAGGGTTTAGGGTTCAGGGTTTGGGGTTGAGGGTCTAGGGCTTTCCAAATCCTACTATCCAAGGCAAACCTGTAGTACGATCTTTGAGCTGTTGGGAGCCCCTAAGTTGAGGAAGCCCCATTCGCAGTCCTACAGTAAGCTGGTTTTCCCTAATGTAGACCCCTGATTAATAAACCCCCTCCCCTTAATTGGGATTATAGTGGCGATCCTAATATTGAGGCCCTTAAAAGCACAGGGTTTATTAATCCTGGGTCTACATTAACCCAACAAACAGAAACACAAACCCCTAAGCAGCTAAACCCATCCCCAAACCTAAACCCTTAGACACATCTCGTTTAAGGTCCCCCTGCAGGTCGGGCTCCAAGTTTTAAACCTTCAAATCCCCCTCTCCTCCGAAAAAAAACGCCTGATTGATATTACTGCCCTCTTGAAGTTTGGGGTAGGCTAAACCCTGAACATGTCCAGAAACTCCCACAAGTTCACCAAAGTGCCCCTGCGCTACCCCAACCCTCAACCCTAAACCCTCAACCCTAAACCCTCAACTCTAGACCCTAAACCCTAGAACCGAAACCCGGAAACCCTAAACCCTAAACGCTAGACCCTAGACCCTAGACCCTAAATAAGTAAACCAAAAAGACCCAACCAAGGCGTAACCTTGACACGGGGGGGGGTTAAGCGGAGGTGATGAGGTAACACACAGCCCTGGACCCTAAACAGGAATCCTAAACCCTAAACCTTAAACCCTCAACCCTGATGCTAAATCCTAAACCCTAAACCTTGAACCCTCAACCCTAATCCTAAACCCTAAACCCTCAACCCTAATCCTAACCTAAGTCTTAATTACACCCTCAAGCCTAATCCTAAACCCAAAATCCGAAACCCGAAGCCTTAAACCCTCAACCCTAATCCCAAACCCAAAAAACCTAAACCCTAAACCCTCAACCCTAATCCCAAATCCAAAAAACCTAAACCCTAAACCCTCAACCCTAATCCTAACCTAAGCCTTAATTACACCCTCAAGCCTAATCCTAAACCCAAAATCCGAAACCCAAAGCCTTAAACCCTCAACCCTAATCCCAAACCCAAACAACCTAAACCCTAAACTCCTAAACTCCTAAATAGCAGTTTCCATTTTCTTTTCCATTATCCCAATATAACCCCAATAAACAGGAATCCTAAACCCTATAGGGTTCTGCTTGGTAGCGATGCGTGTAGGTGGGATCCCAAAGCACGATCATGGACTTCGAGCGCTTGATGAAGGCGGCCATGCTTAGCCTCTGTTTAAAGTTTCTAGGGTTGAAGGTTACGAGTTTAGGGTCAAGGGGCAAGGGTTTAGAGGGTTTAGGGCTCAGGGTTTAGGGTTCAGGGTTTCGGGTTAAGGCTTTAGGGTTCAGGGTTTAGGGTCCAGGGTTCACGGTTTTGGGTTGGCTCTTAGGGGTTAGGGACTCCAAGGCTACTGGATGAAGAAATGGCAGGTCGAATGGGAGAATGACATGGAAAATAGGTTAATATGCGGGCTATATGCGGAGAGCACGTACCTAAAACTCGGAATCAGGTCCACCCGAAACCCTAAACCCTGAACCCCAAACCCCAAGCCCCTAAACCGGAGAGCTTGGAGTCCGGATTTCGGGTGTAGCTTGGGGTTTCGGGCTTGGGCCTAGAGTTTAGGGTTTTGTGTTTAGGGCCTAGAGTTTAGGGTTTAGGGAGTTTGGGGCGTTCGCCTTTGGAGAGTCAAGTACAAAGGGCAAGTCAAGCATTTCAAGTTGAAGTGGTGTCGAACAAGAACCTCAGTCCCTGAAACCTAAACCCTGAGCCCTAATTAACGTCAAAAACCTAGACCATAGACCCTGAATCTCAAAATGTTCACCCCAAGATGCCGAACAGGAGCCAAGTGGCAACCCCTTGTTCTTCCTTTCCCTATCCTTCTGGTCGATGCACACGACATCCAAGAAGACACTGTCCGAGGGACGGCCTGCCAAGATGGAATCAGTAGGTTTAGGGTTTAGGGTTGAGGGTCAAGGATTTAGGATTTAGGGTTTAGGGTTTAGGGTTGAGGGTCAAGGATTGATCATCTTCACCCTCTTTCATTGCTGAATCTAAACCAACCCTAAAGCCTAAACCCTGCCAGGGTGCTGGGAAGTTGGGGGAAACCTTTTCTGGACGAACTTGATTTAAGTTACTATATTGGGGACACCCTATGACCCCCAAACCCTAAACCCTAAACCCATACATACCCATTATGGTAACTTAACTTAAGTTCCTTAACAGCAAGACAGTTTTGGGGGAAGCTGAGCTAGGTTTAGGGTTTAGGGTCAGGGTCCCTTTTGAAGAGTTGGAGAGTTGCTAAGAGAACTGCTGCACGACTGTGACTCAAAATGAACCATCACGATGCGATTCAATGCGAGTGCCTGCATGAAAAAACAAACGAAACCAAAAAATCTGAGACATGATCCAACTATCCTTTCTCGACCCTGATTAGTGGCTGCATGACCCCGAACTCTAAATCCTAAACCCTATTCGCAAGAGGATGCAATCATATTTGATATGGAGGGTTTGATCTGTTAGTGATTTGAATTTCTGGCTTCTGGTCGAGAGTTTGGGGTTTGGGGTTTGGGCTTTCGAGGCAGTTTAGGGTTTACGGTTTAGTTTATTAATCAGGACGATCATGATAAGTGAGAGGGTTATCCTACTGTACACATAGGTCCCTGGGTGAATTTTCATGGGTAAGAAAATTTCCGTGATGGTTTCACGCTCGCTTTCTATGCCGGTATCACCAACGTTATCACAGCCATTGACTTCTACTTACTCAATCCCTCTATAAGATTTCCCCTTATTCACTACTAACCCTATCAACCCTGAACCCTAAACGCTAAACCCTAAACCCTAAACCCTATATGTATTCCCGTATTCCCCATATAAGGTATAGTCAAAACTCCTAGTACCCAAAGTAAGTGTTCGGTAAAAGCTATGATGGGTTTAGCCACGGCCATGTAGATGATGCGCATGCAGCGGCCTGAAACTCTTGGGTTGTCTACTTGGAGGGTCAGGGGGACTTAGTAAGTAGGTTGTTAAGGGGGATAAATAGGGTTACCATATGGGTTATTGGGGTTATTGAAGTCTCCATGACCCTCCAAGTATCCATCCAAGGCTAAGGGTTGAGGGCTTAAGGTACAGCCACACAATTTAGGTTTTAGGGCTAAGGGTTACTTACAGCCTTTCCCCTCCGAACACAGTGACCGAAAGGACACAGGTAAGCACCATTGTAACAAGGGCCTATATCTTGCTTTTCTCCATTTCTTGTGAGTGGGAGAATTGTCTATTCTATTGAATGCTGATGGTCGTCCATGTACATCCCATATCCCATTTGGGAATATCCTCTTGCGCATGCGAGCTAAAACTGCAGTATCCTAGGTGACCTCAGTGCTACGTGGGGGATTACAAAGGGATTCTGGATGGTTCCGCATTCAGCAACAGCTTGAAAAAGTTTAAGCCTTCTTGCTGAGGGTTTCTCTGCCTGACCTGGAACCTCCCACAAATTATCTTCAGCTGCGAATTGCAGGAGGGTCACGGGGACTTAGTAAGCATACTTGTTTCTTGATGGTTTGCATTTGTTTCCGCCAGAAGTCCAGATATGATGGTTGCACGGGGGTGCTTCACTGCAAAACTAGGCACGCACCAAACCCTAAACCCCAAGCTGTTACTTTCGACCTTCAGATGCAAAGAACAGCAAACCTCAAAGACGGGGTTGGAACAGCCGCTGCCGGGCCTGCAAACAGCAACACCAGGTAAATCAGAGTCCCAACCGCCAAAGCCCAGATAGTTCGGAATGCGGTTAAGTCCTGGGAAGAAGTGGTTTAGGGTTTAGGGCTTAGGTTTTAGGGTTTAGGGTTTAGGTTGTCAAAATCACTACTTTATGTTGGGTACTGCCCCCCTCAGTAACAGTTGGATAATAAGTATATAGCCCTTAATAGGACCCCTAGTATAAACTGTTACTGGCGGGCTTTAGGGTTCAGGGTTTAGGGTTTAGGGTTCCAGGGTTTAGGGTTTAGGGTTTAGGGTTTAGGCCTAGGGTTTTAGAAACCCCTAAACCCCGAAGCCCAAAAGCAATAATCGTGATAAGAAAAGAAGTACATGCGAATAACCCTTATAATAAGAACAGAATCTTGAATCCTAAGCCAGAACTTACCCCTAAACCCTACATCCTGAGTCTTAAATCCTGAACCTTAAATGCAAGCCTCGAACCCCAAGCCCTACATCCTAAACCCTAAATCCTAACTACTGTAGTAGTTTCCATGTTCTTTACCATTGTCCCTATATAACCCCTATATAACCCCTAAAGGATCCCAATATTACCTCCATAAACCCTGAACCCTAAACCCTGATCCCTAAACCCTGAACCCTAAATCTCTAAATCCCTAAATCCCTGAACCCCTAAAATCCCTAAACCCTAAATCCCTAAAACCCTAAATCTCTAAATCCCTAATCCCTAAATCCCTAAAATCCCTAAACCCTAAATCTCTAAAACCCTAAATCCTATATCCCTTTAAGGGCTTCAGGGGGGTTTTTGCAAGTCGTGGCTCTCATCTTAGGCCTTTGGGATGCAGCTTTCTACGAAGGGAAAAGAACTCGGAAGGTGATTTAGGGTTTAGGGGTTTAGGGGTTTAGGGGGTTTAGGGATTTAGGGGTTTTGGGGATTTAGGGGTTTAGGGTTCAGGGTTTAGGGTTTGGGGTTTGGGGTTTAGGGTGTATTACCATTACTTAGGGTTTGGGGGTGGTCATTTTGATTTTGAAGTTTTAAAGTTAAGGAGATTTGGGGACCCTAAGTACTGGTAAGTTTATGTGGGCTTGAGGGTTCAGGGTTTAGGGTTCAGCGTTCAGGCTTTAGCGTTTAGGGCTTAGGGTTTTAGGGTAGCTGCAGTAAAATTGCTAGCCAGGGCTTCTGGACACGAAATTTCAACTGCAGTAAAAGGCCTAGGCATGCTGTACCTGGCGCTCTTCCCCCAAAACTGACGTAGACCTCCATCAAGCCCCCCTTATGTTTGGATACAAAGCTGGTTCCAAGAATCGGGCTCCAACACCCTAAACCCTGAACCCTAAACTCGAAGACCCCAAAGACTAAATCCTAGTGCTTCCAAGAATCAAGCTCAACATCCCAGCCGGGAAGAATTTGGCCTGCACTTGAGGCTTACAGTTTCTCACACTGAGGGAGATATGTCAGGTTCCAGAAGTCATAATCATATAGGCTATATAGAATATGTGCGGTCTATGAATTGCAGAAATCATTTGAACAGATGAGACCTATACTGTCCAGGAATTGAGGCAAACATGTAGTATTCAGCGTCAGGGATGATTTCAAGGATGTACGTAGGAGAATCTGGGCCTAGGGGTCGCCCAGTCTTGGAACTTTTCTATTCCTCAAAAACCCACCAGGAATATGAAGATCGTTCAGCACATCCCGAATGAGGATGCGCCCGCCCACAAAATAATACGTATTCCCAAGAAAACACCAGCCAATGTTCACTGTACGTATCTGAAGTTTAATACTACTCTGGATGGAGGAAACCTTGCACCACACCATATACTTTTTATCCTCGCGCAATGGATTGGGGCTCCTATTTGGTGCAAAGCATCCTCCAGCCTCCTGAATCCTTAACCCTAAACCCTCAGTCGACCACACTGCGCAGGGGGTTGGGAGTTTTCCCATTTTTGTGGACCGGGTTCCCCATGCGGAGGAGGTTGCCAAAGCCATGGCAAGAACTGGCAATCTTCCAGGTTTGGAATGGATTTAGGGTTTAGGGTTCCGGGGTTGCGGGTTTAGGGATTCCCCTACTACCCCTGCCACTACACTAACCACGCTAGGCTCCTGTTCCTTAGGGCGGGGTTGTGTAGGGGGAGCGGCAAGAGAATCCATGAGTCGAGGGCTTCGTTGTCAGGAGTTGAGGTTGAGGGATTAGGGTTTAGGGCTCAGGTTCGGGCTTAGGTTTAGGGACTGAAGTTTCAGGATTTAGAGCTTAACATTCAGAGCTCAGAATCCAGGTATCAAGGTTTGGGGCTTCAGCCCTAAACCCTGGCCCTAAACCACCACAACCTCAAGCCCTCAAACCTTAATACTAAAACCCTAAACCCTTAGGTTTGGGGGCGAAGGATAAATCTTTGTCGAAGCCAAGCACATGCTACTAATTGCCTCCACCTATTCAGAATGAACACTCCCCCCACACCACACTTTCCAGTTTAGGGTGTAAGGTTTCCACCCACCAGATAAGCAAAAATACATATACTGGTTATGGGAAGAATGCAACCCCTCACCCCCATAATCAAGAATATTCCTCATATACAGTCATATACCATTAATTAAGAGAATACTTACTAGTAGCGGGTCCCACCCACCTGATAATGAGTATTCCCAATACACGTATAGTTTGCTGAAAATATTCCTTGTGATTGGCTGGGGGGCTTGCTATTCAGGGATGCGATAAAATGAGGCAAGCCGAGGCAAATGCGAACCCCCTGGTAGCTTCCCCTTATGAACCACGTGGGCAGGTTCGGTTTAAGGTTTAGGTCCTGTGGGTTTGGGGTTTACAAAAGAAGGGATTCTTTCATAAATCCCCAAGTATTAGCATGTCTAACCCCATTCTGGGAAACCCCAGGACGGGGGCCTCATTTTTGGGACCCCATATCATTTAATCATGCTCACATTCCTACGGTTCTAGAACAAACCTCAGGGCCCCTAAGATCTCCAGAAACGAGAGAGCCCCCTGTCCTCAATATGGTAGATTCCCTAAATATGGGTGCCCCATTATAGACTTCAATATCGACTCCAAAATACTATACTCCTCGTTATAGGGATCCCGAAAAAGGTACCCCATGTCCGAATTCCGAAAATCAAGGAGGAAGATTTTTCTGCCACCTCCCTTGAACCCTAAACCCTAAACCCTACCCTAAACCCTAAACCCTAAATTGACCCAACAATCCGACAGAAATCCTGAGCCTGCATAGAGCCCACTGGCCAGCAACGCACCCAGAGTAGCGCACCCCATAGCTGGCAAAGCATTGTAGATGATGAGGAGGGTGAGAACTTTTTGCCAAGCCTGCAGTAGAACGCGAACCCCAAAACAAGGAACTTCAAGAATTTAGCAGGAACATAGAAGGAATGTAAAGCCCCTGGTAGGTATTTTGTTGTTATATTATTATTATATTCTTGGGGTTCCCTGTGTTGGGTTCCCCTTTTACTTTTTCTTGAAATCTTCACTCGAAACTTCTGACGTATTAGCCACCCCAACTTCTCATAATCTAGGGCATGGGCCTTACACGTAATTACTGCAGGCCCCAGCTTAAAAACCGAAATATGATCGTATAGTTATACGTAGGGCCTTGCAAGATTTGGTCCAGCAACCGTAAACTCTCTAACAAAAAGTTGCCGGTCCTGACTAAAGAAACTCCCAACAGGCGATTTTGTGTTTAGGGTTTAGATGTTTGCCAGAAGAGTTTCGGGCGTCAGGGCGCGTTCCCAGAAGGTTTCTGAGGAGTTTTGGACGTCACGGTGCGCTCCC
>CAJNIZ010008664.1:0-14351 GCA_905231905.1 Symbiodinium pilosum
GCGTAAAAAAAACCGCTGCTCATGTGAAGAAGCCATCGAGACCTTGCAACAACCTAGCATGTTAAGGCAACACTCTCTCATCAATCAGGTGCTTACACACAAGCTCAAGCGTTGACGAGAACCACCAAAATCTGTATAACAGAAGCGCTTGCTATGTACGAAAATATCAAGATCACTTGAGACCTTGGAGTTCCGGCGCTCAGCCTTGTCACACGAAGACCTGAACATAAACCACGTGTAGCATTTCATGCAGCCCCAACACTGCCCTGCAACATGTAAATACCACACCGCACCTAGAAACTGTCCACTCTGACCTTTCGAGCTGGCCACCTGTGAGATGGTCGCTTCCCTGAGGGTCTTATATTTGCTTGGGAGAATGTATGCTGCAAGAACAAAATTCTGAATCCCTACTGTAGCTGCAAAGCCAAGACCAAGGCTTCGGAAGCGATCAAGGTGACAACTGCATCCTGGGTTGAGCATGTATAGTTTGTAAGAGACCTATGGTATAGAACTGTTAGCTGTGGGCTTAAACTCTTGGAGCCCAGGGTTGAAGTTCACCAGACATTTAGAGCTCAGCTCTTACGATCAAGTATTGGTTTAATGGGCGAAAGGTCAGGGTTGCGGATCCTTGCGCATTGTCAGGAGATATGCACATGCCTCAAAGTAGGGATGGTCTTGGTATCTGTCAACACATGCGGATCCACATTTGGATGACCCAACAAATGCATGAATTCCCAACGATACGAATGCTCTAGACAATACCAGTAATGCGATGCAAGGCTCATCAAAGGAAACTCGGGCAAAGGCTTCAGCAACCATTAGAATGCAGACATTGCTGAAGGTTCACGGTTTGGGATCTATGTGGGGTTGATCGCAGCAAGGGGATTTCGCAGACTGGCTTGGGGGGGCAGCTGACTGCACAGAATTGGGGACTAGAGGGTTCCTCTGCAGGATCCCGATTCACCAAACTTCTTGCTTCTTGCAGGAGCAGCGTCATTGGGACAGGGAGCACGAACGCCATTGCGGCATTGCTCCTGGAAACACCTTCTTCCTCTTAAGGCCCCTCATCCACAAACTCCATAGACTGGGAATACCCAAATCGCGAACTCCTGAACCCACCACGAAACACGAAACCTGTACATCCTCAAACTACCTCCTTCCCAACTCTTAAACTTAAACTCCAAAAAGCCCCTCACTTCCAGAGACCATACACTTCTCACTTCTCACATCCCCAAGCTTGAGCAAATCGAGACAAGCTCCTCCGAGCTCAAAGCTCCCAAGCACGGCGAGGCTGTGACTAATCCTCCCTCAAGTGCCAAAACTTTTCAATCTCCAACGTCTGAGTGACCGACCTGCTGGACCCAGGGGCTGCTGGCAGAGGAGTCGGTACAAAGCTCTCGCACCCGGACATCGTAGGCACCTGGACGTTTGTCCAAATTGTAAGGTTCACATGAATTATGAAGGTTGTGTTTGTCACTGTTTCGTGAGGCTTTGATGAAGTGTACGGGGACCAGCCAGTGAAGGAGAATCCATGTGACAACTCCTAACTGGAGGAAGCTAATTCGAAAACTCGAAAGCATACCACTACGAACTGACATGATAAAATGTCATCTGGATTTAGCCATGCAGGTCAATAAAACCCTTTGGGGGCTACGGCCGTTTACGTATGTAGGGTTGATGGGTTTATACAGCTTGGGAGTGTACAGTACGCTGTCAGATCTGTCAGGTTAAGGGAGTAGCCAGCAATTCGTGTCACGTAGAAAGTTGAGGGGGATCAATCTTCGCTTGGTGTCTCCTGATTCACGAGGTTGTTGGAGGATCCCGCGTGGTAGCATTTAGCACTGCAAGGGACATATCGGACTGGTCTATATTGACACTGGATTCGCTTGAGGGATGCTGTTCCAACTCGCTCACAGGCGAAGCATGGGTTTCATACCAAGACTTACCCCTGCTGCTGCTTACAATTCTCTTGCTGCTTTCTCCAGCAGCAGCAGTGCTTCTGCTTGATAATGTTGCAGATGCCAACAATGCTCATGCCAACGTCTGTCCAGACCAAGACAGCTCTGAAACCTCAGCAACTGAAACTCGACGTAAGACCCCCATACCAGCCTGGGGCGAATGAGGTGGAGCTAGCTGTGTCCACGAGATTCAGCCTTCACTGACAAAGTTTCTGCGAGGCTACGTAACATTGCGATTCTACAGGCCTCAAGTCCAGCAAGTGGACTTACCACTGCTTCGGCCCTAGGATTGAAAGTTCTGGGGTATTAAGCTTCAGGACAAGATTTAGGGGTGGACGGTTTTGGGAATCAATCCAGCAGCGTTGGCTTGCTTTAGCATGGAAGCGCCGCATTTCCTGCACAACCGCTTGAGCTCTCTCTTTGAAGGAAAATGCCGTGGCTTGTGGCTGCAAGCCCGAGCGCAAGAGCAAACTCTACCATCATGCTTCACGTTTTGTCCGTGATGTTACTTGTGCGGCGCTCTCGGGGGTCGGGGGCGTTCAATTGCAAACCTCGAGACAGGCAGAAAAACATAGCGTCGCACCAAACAAGCCCTTCACCTTGCTTGGAGGTTGGCGGGCAAGTTCCATGTGGGCCATTACGCATGAGTACGTGTCTTGTATTGGTTAACTCGAGGCACAGATGAAGCTACTCGAACTATGTCTATACGTGTATCTACGCGTACATGTTTAATCTCTATTTATCTGTAAGTTACACACCTGCTGGCACAAGTCAAAGTACGCATGTCTCAGTCAAGGACTCCGAGTGGCTTCGGGGCTTGGCTGTCGGCTGTTTTATAAGCGACCCAGAATTCAAACATCGAAATCCCTGACAATCATGCCTGATGCACGAAGAATAATTCACAAGCATGGGGTTATGCGCAAATCCCGTAGAGCCTAGATCCAAGATCCCAAGCTGCACGTCTTGCAGCCTCAAACCCAGCTTCTGAAACCAGGAACTCAGAAACGGCCGTAAAGCCCTGAACCCCGAACGTCAAACCCTGAAACTCTTCGACTCCTCAAGCTCAAAACCTGCCCGGAGGCCCGGACTCCGCCAGCGTTGCGGTGCACGCAGCGCTGAGGCGGGCTGCAGTTGCGCAGGTGGCCACGGCCTCTTTCAAGAAGTGCTGTCAGAAACCATGCATATCCCAGAGGTTATGTAGGGCTTGGGGTTGAGAGTCTGAGTCTAGGGATTGCTTTCGGGGCTTCTTAACAATCATATTCTGAAAAGTTATCACGGAAACCCGGGATAGTGTCAGACAAAGGAAGCCGAAGAAAAAGAAGAGAGAGAGGCGAACCGGTGCCTATATCCAACAAACAAACAAACAGAAAAATGCCCCTGCTATGCCCCACATCCCGCCACATGAGCACCACTGACTCGTACTCCTTACCAGGGGCAAAACATCTGAAAGGAACAACTACCACCAATCATACCCCGCACCATGTTCATTGCAGAAACTCAAGGCGAGAACTTGTTCATCTCGGCGTTCCCCAGCCCAAAAGGCAACAAATCATACATCTTGCCATGCACGCCATCCAGAAGCAATGGCAACGAGCCACGTGCAACAAGATCACTAGATAAATAGCGACTAAACTACCAGGAAACATGGCCTTTGAGTCTTCCATCGTGGTCTTCCTGGATCGCAGGTTGTTTCCTGAGGGATCCTGATTATAACGGAAGTCTTGCAGTCATCCATACCTGAAAAGGCTGCCTTTTCGGCCTTTCCTGGGTTCTAGCCGGTGCTTACAAAACCTGAAGCCCTTCCAAAAAAAAAAGCATGTCCTGTGCACCTGCTGGGCTCCGTCGGGTGCCACTAGCTCGACGGACCAGGAACTGCAGCTGATGGGGAGCTGGTCTCTCGAGGTGATACGTGAGGGATTCATGCGTGTTCAGAGCTTAAGGCGGCTTCGGATTGCTTAAGACTTAGACTTTAGGATGCAAGGCTTCGAGATTAGGATGCAGGGAGCAGCATTCAGGATGATCTCACCATGACGGCATGTTTAGATTGCAGGGGCTATCCACGGACGATAAGGGCAAGCGGGATGCAGGGCTTACCTCTGGAACCTGCGGGCTGGAGGTGGGCTCTTTTGGGGGTGGTTCACAGTGGCTTAAGCCTCCTGCATCTACACACGACAAGTGTAAGGTCTGACTTGCCAGCACACGGGGATTTAGGGTCTGGAATGTCGTCTAGGGTACATAGATATGCTGCGGCTTTGTAGGGAACGCAGTTGCTCGAGTCAGCAAAAGAAGTAATACATAAGTTGCTGCATAAAGGGCAGGGAGGAGCAACGCGCAATGTGTGCGTTCATAGCCCCTATCAGAACAAAAAACGAGACCTTGCAATCGCTCAGGATTTACATACAACAGCAGTCAAGGAGATTGCAATACTAGACGCTAAGAAAGTACTTGATAAGAGGGCCGTAAGGCTGCAAGAGTGGATTTGAGGGTTCGAGGTCCTGATCTAAAGTAGCTTACCATTTTTAAGCTGGGTACTGTCACCATGGCGATTGGACATGTTGCTAGTACTTGCGTGATGCATGCAAGGTTTTTCAAGGCCTGGCGGGCGTGAGGAAGACAAAGGAATGCTGGAGGCAACATTAGGGCCACTAAGTTGTATAGGATTCTGGTGCTGGAAATTCAGGGTTTGGACTAGGGCGCTTGAGTCGCTTGGGTCGAGACTCCTTTCTGCGATGCCTAGTTCAGCGAGCTTGGCCGTGTAGAGTCTGGAGCATGGCTACTCGTGCTTTTGTATGCTGGGCTAGATCAGGTTACCCGCTTCTGAGAAGCAGCAAATGAGAATTTGGCTTCCGGACATGGCCCTCCAGGTAGTTGCCGACTGGCAAAGCCAGGTTACAGCAACTGAAAGCATGAAGCCCCATGATACTTGAAGTGGCAAGGGACGTAGAGCCGAAATCAATCACACTTGTTGGGGTCAGTTCGAGCAAATGTTTGCACATGACCATGTCGAGTAGCTCATGGAGTTTTTGGATGGTTCTGGGCCATATAGTGTCAATAATCGGGTTCACAGTCCTATGGTATTGCAGCCAGCATTCCCGGACCACCGGAGGACAGATGAGAATGACATTGAAATACTTCAACTACAAACTGAGCAACTTGCCTCACTGAATGCGAAACCCTGAGAATAGGGGCTCTTCTACGTTCACGACAATCACAATTGATTCGGGACCCAGAAGCACTTCCAGCGGTGTCCAAACCTTGAGCAAGCCTTTGAAGCAAGGTCACCAGCGCCCTGAACCCAAAACCATAGACTGTAAACCCAAATCCCACCCAACCAAAGCCCTTAAACCGTAGACTCAGTAAACAAAATACTAACGTGAAAATCCTGGCCACCATGCTGAGTAGGCAAACCACATATGAGTTCTCAACTCTGAAGAAACAGCCCTCATCATGTGACTAGAAGGAGAGGGCGTGCAGTGATAACGGGATTGCCTTCAGAAACTCGAAAAAATCAAAAAACAGCACTCCTGAAGATGCAGTCGCCGCTGTCGCCCGCGGACCAGCTGATTTGGATTGAGAAGGCCGAGTCCTTGCCAGGTAGATTTGTCGAAATCCAGGCAGAGATGATACAATGCGCAATAGAGATTGCAAGGCTCATGCACATGACTCTACATCATACCTCGCGAGTACTCAGAGAGTCTCCGGGCAAGGTCTTGGATTTGTTTGTTCCAGGTCCAGGGTTCAGGGTCTACAGGGTTCTTCATTTCCGGGTTGCGAGTTGACGGTCTGGGTTAGGTTTAAAGGTGGGGGATAAAGGCGTTGTCGTGGTTCTTAGCGTGGCGTGACTGAAGCTGCCTAATGAAGGAAATGCTCTCAGGCCTCCAGGCCCCACACCCGGGAGCCCAAATCCTAAAACCCAAGCCCCGCAGCTGCAAATGCAGCCAAATCCTACCTTGCAGGTACCGCCGGAGTCAATGAAATCCTGGCCTGGATAACTTGCAGATTCTGTGGCATTGCTGCCAGAAGAGGCAGGGGAGTGCTGACCTCAGGTGTTGTGGCTTGAGGAAGTTTGGGATTTGGAGCCAGCTTCAGGATGTAGGGCTTGGGATATGTATCCGCTTTACGAGGATATTGAGGATCTGGACGTTAGGATGGAGCGCTTTCGAGGCTTCAAACGGGTGGCTTCAGGGCTTGATGTGCCAAAACATGTCAGAATTTGTTGGGTCCCACATGGTCCAGGTTGTGCCCATCAGCAGTACCACCATGGCTGTTTTACACCCCATTCCTTAGTTCACACTAGCCCTGCAGTCCGAAAACGCTCTAGGATTTCGAACGTAGAAGATTTGTTTCTTGGGAGATGACCTGGGGCCCAAAAAGGTAGCCTGACCCCGAACATGACCTGCATCCACAAGCTAAAACCAATGTCCTGAAAGCCTCAGCCCCAGACCACGACCCTATAATCACTTCCCGAGCAGCAGACAAAGTCTTAACAAGTAGCTCTCAGAATTTGGTGCACATGACGAGGAGGATTCCTTTTTGCCCCATGCAGACACGGTACACCCTAACCCACAAGTGCCACGTGGAAGCTTATCATGATCCGTCGTTAAATACGGATACAGAAGAAACGGACAAGCTCAATGTTTCTGGGTTCCCATGCTCCGGGAAAGGGGAGTGTCAGCCACGCGGAGTTCAGCGAGGAGTCCGTGCACATCTCTCGCCTGTGGTCTAGGCCCCGGTGCTCTATCTGCAGCAAGTAAGACATTACTCTTACAGAAGCACAGAGTAGGTGGTACACCTCACCTGAGCAACTTCTAGTAGCCAATCCCACAAACCTGTCGACGAAGCATGGCAACTGCTTGCGGTAATTTGAGGGTTTTTACTGTTTGAATACTGCTTCGGGACTGCGTAGGTTTAGGCTTCACAGTGTGGGGTCTGGAGTCTTGCGGGTCATAGTGATAGAGCTTATAGGTCCTTGGGATGTTGGAGGTGGAGCGTTTATCCATTTTGCGAAGGGACCCAACACCTCAAACTCAAAACCTTGACAAGTGGAGGCCATGGAAAAGTGTAGGGTTTAGGGTTGAGCTTCATCCTTAGACACCTTAAATCATAGTACCATGAATATGGAGCATAAAGATGAGAAGGCTGTGGTAACATGCTAACCCCACGAGATGACTAAAGAAACCTATACTGTGGAGAGCCCGGAGCGGGAGATCCAGCCCAGGGACATATGATTGGGCTCAAGCTGCAGAATTCCTAAAAACATTTCTGGACACTTTGGCACACATTGTCGTTTGAGCTCTGCAGGCTTTTCAGGCTTTGCAGGTCTGCGGGTTTCAGGAACATTCCATCTCTCATTCATCGGGACTGCATAGGGATACTAGCATGAGAATGAATTGTGTTGAAGGCCCGTCCTGCCTCTTGAACTTTAAAACAACACAGCAGAGCAGAAACCCTGTATGAGCTTAAACTTGAAAGCCATAGCGGGGCTCTGCAATGAGAACCCCCACCGGCTCAGGGCCTGCCAAGCCCCAGTAAGATTGAGGATTATGAGAACGAGGGCTAGCTGAATATTGGCACGTGGCGGTTTTCATTCAGAAGTTGATCCTTGGTGGTGGCCCCACAATCCACTGTAGCAGTTCGTGTAAGGTTAACTAGAAGCCACAGATCACGAACGAGCTTGTCAGAGCATTTCAGGGCTTACGCGTCTGAGGTTACGCAGTTTGTGATTGGAGACTGAACATGGGTCTTGCTGAGCCCGCCACACTCGAACGTCGTAAGGCGTGTTACCTTGCTTCGTGTATGGCTCGATTTCAGCATCCCACAGTTCAGGGCCCCAAAAAAGGTTTACCCGAATGGGCAAGTCTCGCCACAACTCAACGATGCACCTGAAGCTTGCACACTCGCCTCTTGGACAAAGCAGACCAAGAGTTTCAAGCTTGATTGAGGTGAGCGGGTGATATATTTTGAACCACACCAACTGACACTCGGCAGAAACGCCATTAACCCAAGATGATTGAACCTACCTGAACTCTTCCTACCAGCTTCTCCAAGATTCAACGGGCAAGGCACCTGAATGCATAACGCAAAGTAACCATCCCTTGCAATATGTAAGGGGATTCGTCAAGGTCATGTCCGAAATGAGGTTAGGCTGCGAAGGGGCTCGAGGTTAGATGACAGTGATGCGCGCAACTTGAAGCACCTATGGCCGAAAACCTTGACAGGAAAGCCCAGCCAAACATTCAAGCAGCAGGAGCCCAGCCTCTAAATTGCATGGTGAAAGGTTGAGAGTTGGGGATCTTAGTGTTTGACTGGCAGGCCTGAAGCTTGCCTGCACAAGCCCAGGAAAAGCTCACAGAGACGACACCCATAAAACCCTAACCCAGCTTCTGTCAACCTTTCAAACTGGAGCCATGAACCCTAAAGCCACAACCAAACCCTCCATCCCAAAACTGCACGTAAAAGCCCGTCTTGCAGAATCTAGTGGACATGGCTGTACATGGCAACGGTGGTCCAAGGGAAGTGGATACCTTTGATGCTGCCTGAGATCTAGACGTAAATCTAGAAGCCTTAAACCCCGAGCTGAGAAGCCCTAAAGCTTGAACCTCGAGTGCCACAACTTCAAGCCCTCAACCTCCAAAGCCTGAAAAATGATCCTACCACCCTCAATCCACAACCATTTGTTCAGCTATAAGTTGTCAAGTCGAAGCCTAGGGCCTTAAATCCCATATCCTAGTGTCAAAACTCCTCAACCCTAGTCCCGTTAACCGGTAATCCCGGAACCCTTCACCCTTAACGACAAACCCCGAAAACTCCTTCCTATAGATTATAATACCTGGAACCCAAACCTAAACCCTGGCCCTACACCAAGGATATCTTTCCCTTCAAACCACTTACTTGGAGGCTCAGACTAGTGACTAAAGCCTGCAGCCAAGAAAATTTACAGGGTTTAGGGCATTTAGCAGGCCCAGGAGTGGACCATCCCAGGAACGAACCACCAGCCCTGACGGAGCAACTCCATGCAGCTGCAGGCTACTCCCAAGACCCACGTCGACCGAGCAGTTGGTCATGTCTCTGTCGTAAGAGTAACAGCCTGCTGCGGGGGGTTTTGTCTGATTTTGGAAAACACATGTGGGAAGAACGCGATTCTGATGAGAGGAATGAATATGGGGCTCCAGCAGTAGACGCCAGCACTGTACGAAATGGTATACTTTAATACCAAAAGCCTGGCTGCAATCCGACGTTTCTCAGAGTTATGGATACCTCTTTCCAGTCCTAATGAGGGGCTTTATCTCAATCAAGCCCCGCATATCACGCTCTACAAGATGAAGTCTCCGCAGATGCCAAGCAGGTGGTAATGTGCCACAGCAGCTCTGACCCTTGCATACGCGATGATGTGACAAATGTCAATTGAACCTTTCGATCACTACAGCAATGGAGGCAAAGGAAGGTTCAGAGTTCTCACGGGTCGAAGACAGCCCTGAAGGCCTGAAGGCCGGAAATGATCTGCGCGTGGGCGCGCACGCAGAATTGGGAAATGTTGTCTGTAATGTCACCGCTGCACTTGACATGTTTGTAAAGGTTCGTAGAGTCTCCTGATGTTAGTTTGGTCACCAACTTGCTTCGGGGCTCAGGGCGTGCATCAAGCTGCTTCTTCGAACATCATAGCATGACACAGGCATGCTTCATATGGCTTTCTTTCAGGCAAATCTGCATTTTCGTGTATGGCGGCTTAAATCCGCGGCCCGGATGCTTCGAGCACTCTTCTGTCGATCTTCATCACAGGTATCTGTATCTTTAAGAAACAATGGTACCTCCGCAGCTTTGCAAAGGCAGCTGTACTCCGAGAGCTTCCCACACGATACCAGAAGCCACTCTGATCCCACCCGTGAGTCCCTCCCCTGCAAGATGCCTCTTTCGAGACACTGTCCAGAGCACACTCCAATGAGCTGAAACCCCTTCCCTATGCAACATCTTTAACAGGAGTCACTAACTGAAATGCAATCACGCCCTCGTAGCCACAATACAAAACATAACGGACTGCATGGGGTCTGCGAAAGCACTGAAAAGTCCAACGACACATGAAGGCACGTGCAAAGCGTTCTGAGAGTAACGCCATGGCCACAAGAAGCACTAAATGCCCCAGCTGAAGCAGGAAGCACTGCAGGACATAGGATCGTGCTCTGTGTATTTGCATAGGGGACAAAGTACCTTATGATGTCCATACGTCCAAGCAGTAAAGAAGGAAATATTGAGCATTACTATGTTTATCCTAGACCTGAATAAGGACCTTTGGGAGAAAGGCCTCAACGGCCAACTGCATTCAGCCTCAACAAAATTATGCGTGAAGATCCCAAACTTCTGAACATCCAACTACACAGGTCGGAGGCCTGAACAGAAACTACCCTGGGTATATGGTTCGCTGTAGACGATCCCTTCAAGCAGGGTGCGGCTTTTCTTGCAGCCACTCAACCCGAACTGTTCAAGCTTGAAACCTGAAACCCGATGACGTTGAATGTAGGCAAACCTCACGCACCACTCCCAACGCTAGCGGACCTGTCAAAACTTGTAAACTTGTCACATAAAGCTGACAAGACTCGTCTGCAAGCCCTGCGACCAAGGAGGCCAATACCGTCGAATTTACGAATTTGCTTGAATTGAACTCTCCAAAGAAAAGTCAGAGAAGGTTCATGGTGCAATTCCGTAATGCTGTGGCATTGAACTCTCCAGCTACCTACCCGAAACCTGATCCTAAATCCTAAATGCCAAGGTACTGCAAGCCTATTCCCTAAACAGCAACCTCTAGAATCGAAATGTTATATCAAGTTATATCATGAATCCTGTGCTCCAAATCCAGAACCCATGCCCTGAAGTGGAAGGCCAAACCTCAAACCTTGAACGTCTGAACTGTTAAGCGCGTGCTCCCAGGCAACATCCACACCAAAATTCTCACGATGTACCCAAGCATAAGGGGATCTGTCACCACGCTGCAGTACTTGCTACAGTAAGACCTGCACCCGGCCTAGTCCTGTGCTTTCCCAATTGTCCAAGGCTTGGCTCTTCACTTGCACCTGCAACTGACCCAATTTGAGAAATTCATAGGGATGCAGCTTTACTGCTCGGGCTTTGTGGCGTATACGTGCCGAAGAATTATTATTTCTTCTAGATAGGACTGAGACTTATGTTCGGGATGGGGCAAGTGGAGGATTCACGAAACAAACCATGTGAACCAATTTGGGGGTGTATTCGGGATCTACATGGAAGTCTGGTAGAGACACCGAGCAAACCCACCTATGTCCACATCGTGGATGCAACCCTCTTTGTGTCCCTCAACAGCGCCAATGCCAGATGTGATGCTACCCAAGTGGTCATGTTCCATCGACAACATGCTCCGTTCTCTTAATCATAGCTTAGAGATTTAGCGAATCCCTCTTGCTTTGGACCTTTGTGGTCTAGCAGGCACTATGCGGCTCAAGTTTTCAGGGGTTCGGGTTGGGATGTGCCATGGTACTGATTTATTCATGCTTCAGTATTCTGATGATCGTGGTTTCTGCGAGGACCTGGGTTTGGACCCGTAGTGATGCTTGTTGGTAACAGGGAAGGTGGTGTCTGAAGACTGATACCCTGCTCACTTTCTGGGTATCCAACTTTCTCCCTCTTGACATTCCAAGACAAGATTAGGTTCTCAAGAAATGTGGTGTAGAAGAGCTTTTCATGAGCACAGGGATTTCTCTGAAAGCCTTCAGGCCCGATGGCCTGGTGACCAACTGGTCTCATGCATCCTCATGGTTCGCCAACTGATGCCTACCGGCTGGCGCTGTTTTTAACTTGGAAAAACCTTGGCACCCAGACTAGACCTCACCTTGCAAGCTCTAATCCACAACCCGCCGCCGACTCCAGCCTGCCAAGCGCTGAAGATGCAAGCCTCAATGCTGGCCATGTGCTGACGGGGACTGGTAAGTGTGGGGGTTAGTGGGTGGCTACATCTCGAAGGATAGGACGGACTGCAAAACAAAGGACGTAAACCCTGCCTTATGACGGCTACGGGCGCATTACGGAGGATGCGTTCTCTCCATTGCCGTTCAACTGGATATGTTCATTGCTGACTCGTTCCAGCAATCACCTTTGGGGGTCGTCGTCTTTGATTCGCTAGCGCTACTTGTATGGCCAGTCGTTTTCATGCCTGGCTTTATCGGTGGCAGACTGAGCTTCGTTCGCTGGAGGAGTTGGGGATCGGCAGCCTGCATCTGCATTTGTTGCTCTGTACATTGAAAGAACTCAGCATGGTGCGCTGCCTGTCGGCACACAAAGCTGGACAGTGTAACAGTGGAGGGGCAGCCTCGAAATTGCAATGGCGTTGTCCAGTAAGGTCGGCATCCTCCATGGGATGCCTACTGGATGCGCGACATCATGTTTGGAGCAAAGGGCCTTGGCCTTGCTGGCTTTTGCTGCTTTGGTTGGGTTTTGTTCTTAGGAGGGGTAGCAGAGAGGGCACAGTTTGGAGGTTGCGAGTCCTAGACCGCAATTAGGCCCTTCCCGGCGGCATGTGACTTGATGGCAGGTCTGGGGTCGTCTTGTCAGGACGTGCAGTCTTGGGGCCCCAAAGTTTGGAGGCGGGTTCATGTCCAGTATGTTCAAGGTTGAATGTGCACGGTTCCAGGCCCAAAGCTGAAGGATCAGTTTTTGATGTTTTCTGTGCTTACAGGGCTGAGCATGTCTGTAGGACGCAACGATTGAGATAAGATCTGCACGCCTACAGTGCGTGTCTAAAAGTTGCCTGACACGGAGACAAAACTGGTCGTCCGACTCGGAGCGCCAGACTAGCTGCCCTAAGCAGTGTTCTGAAGTCCTGATAAGTTTAAGAAATTTGGAAGCGTGTCTTTGTGAGGGTGTCAGAGTCCCGGCTACACCCTTCAACAACTCTACCTGCAAGCGTACAGCTTGGGGAAGGAGTTTTAGACGCAAACGCCTTTCCTCTATGTTAACCTCATGCCTGAAGCCATCACCACATGCTCGAGAAACACTACCAAACACTACTACTCTTGAAATCTGAGCCCGGAACCCATACGCTCAAACGGTCTTCGCCTCAGACCTTAAACCTGCCCAACTTAACAAAGAGTAGTTCATTTACGTTTGAACCAAAAGTTGCTGTTGTGGGGCAGACTGTGTTATGAGGAGGCTACGGCGTGGCTACGGGCTTTTCAATTGACGCCAAACAGAACTTCTCAAGACAGGAAACTCCAAAGCCTCATCCCTTGATGACTGCAGGGGCTTCGCTTGCTCGTTTGGGAACCCCAGAATCTATTCCGGCATTTCTCTGTAGGGCAAAGTTGCACCAAACCGTGATCTCAGCGCTCGCAGCCCCCTCGAACACGGGTCGCTTGCTTGAATCTACAGATTCACTTCACAAAAGACACGTAAGGGAGCCCAGCCGGTGTAGGGCCTTCCATTTAAAGCATGCGCCCGCTAATGCTGAGCGCCGGAGCCGGAGACCCGGGAACCCTCCAGTCCGAGATCTGGGCCCATGGATTGTTGGCGTCCCAGCGTACGAAGACCTCGTAGGGACCAGGACCTCAGCACACTTGAGCAAGATTTTTGCAATTTTGTTTGAATCATTCGCAATCTTGAGCGGCTGAATATAGTGCCTGTGAGCAAGGGACAAGTTTCAACGTAGCACGGGCTGCCGCGGTAAGATCATGTTGCACATGATCACAACTGGAAAGTATTGACTGCACATCGTGGACTAAACTCTGTTAAAAGATGAAACTGAGCTTGCAAAGATATTCTGATAAACACGCGGTCTGAGGAACCCTGCAACATAACATAAACCAAAAAGGAACCCTGCCTGTTTCAACACTACAAGGGATAATGCCACTTTGAAAGCCCTATGCTGATACAAGATGGCCTTGGTCAAGCATCCTTGACCTTGGGTGCACATTCTGGGCCAAGTGCGTGAATACCTACATGGTACCCTTTCAAGCAAGTTGTTTACATGAAAGCGTGCCAATTGAAGACGTGTTCATTAGGTATAAGACTACTCTAGGTTCATGAAAGGCTCTAAACCCCGTATACCCTGGGTTACAGGGCGCTGGGCCCAAGAGGCACAAGAACGTCCAATAGTCAAGATGCCGTTCTCCCTACCATGGGTTATATATGCAGGACCCCTGGAACAGAGCTAAGCGTTCAAGTTAGGGCTACTGGGTACCGCCACAAATGTGGTTCCCCCTGAAGTTGAACGAGAACTTTACTTGAATTCTAGGACTGCCATTTCAGGTTCTCTTATGGCGCCCAGGATCTAGAGGCCAGCCTTCTGTTCAATTTAAAATGTGATTATCTCAGCAACAGACCCCAACAGCGATGGAAGAGCAACGTGGTTTTTTTCCGTCGTTAGCTACGCCT
>CAJNIZ010008665.1:0-11175 GCA_905231905.1 Symbiodinium pilosum
AAAGGGGGTTATATAGGGGATGATATGGGGGACTACAAAAGGGGTTATTAAGGGGGATACTAGGAGTCTAGACTATAGCTCATGTGTTTCCGAAACAGTTTGCAAGTGTAGGGTTGGTTGTCTAGGTGGGCTCGTCGCCTGTCTTAGTCTGGGATTTGAGAGAACCTCCTTCCATGGTGGCATCGGCTGGTGTAGCAGGGTTAGCTCGTTTTTCTGCAAGAAAGGACTGAGTGAAATGCTCCGCACTTGTCCAGCCACCAATTCTTCGCTCAATTGTTCCGCGTGCGTTTGTCATTGGGTTTCAAGCTGACATTCGCGGACTAGCTGCAAGCAGGCTCCGCTTACATCCGCTCAGGAATGCTACTGTCGGGAAGTCATTAGAGTTGCCATTTGCTCGCAGTGCTATGTGGTCTAAGATTCATGGGCTTGGGGCCTCAGAACTTCAGGGTGTTATGGGGCATCCAGCTTGCCAGCGCAGGACGCAACGTTTCTGTTGTCCTTGATTGGGATGTCTTGCCCTCGGACTGTAGCGTGCATCAGCCTGGTATCCCTGGACTGTCAAGACACTAGCGTATGTGTTCGGAAATGATCGAAAGAGAAAGTTGTGTTCAGACCATGAGCCAGGGGACTTCCTGTTGTATTGTCTACATGAATTCTTTTTCAACGGCACGCTGTAGAAGTGTCAAATGAGTAATAGTATCTTATTTGAGGATACGATAGTCCCCCACAGAAAGTAAAATGACATGCGTATTTTCTGCATGGTGTTTCATAAGAGGAATATGCTCTGATTAGGCCCCGCAGCCAAAAAACTCCACATAATCTCCTCCCGCTCATGTTACAACCACCCGCCTCGCTAGTGCCAGATAATCTCCTTGCGGCATATTTTAATATGTAGGTAATGTTTAATATTAGGGGAGTAGGGGGTTGTAACAGTAGGGGGGATCAATCTCTATATAACCCATGCACAAACCTGGTTTCCATTTCATGCTCCATTTGTTTTCCATTGATTCTCCATTATTGGGATAATATCCCTAGGTCCTACACCCCTATAGCTCATACAACTAACCCAGTGTAAACCCAATATTTACCCCATTAGAATATGGCAGCTTCCATATTCTTCCTATTTAACACCTATCCTCTTTCCATTCTTCCTAGTTAATCCGTACCTAAACCCTAGAGCCTAAGCAGTAGTTTCCATCATCTTCACAATTTTTCTTATATAACCTCTGTATACTGTCTGGGGACCCTAAACCCAAACCCTAAACCCTAAACCCTTAGCCCTAAAGCCTAAACCCTCAACCATTGGAAAAAAGGTCCGAAGAAAAAACAACTAAACCCCTAATCCTAGCAGGCCTCAAGTCATCCAAAACTCTCATCTGCTTGCCGGTGTTTCCGCTAAGGCTGGGGAAGAGAACGACTGCGTGTTCATAGGCCAAGCCCCAGACGTTTGGGGGTCAGGGCTTAGGGTTTAGGGGTAGAGTAGATTTGCCTGGAGCCGCACTCAAGTTCTTGCAGCTGTTTGCAACGTTTGCATTTGACAGATGATGCAGATTTAGCTTTGTTGCCTTTTCTCGCTTCACAAGGCGTCACGCTGCCTTTGACACCTAGTGCAGGGCTGCCAGTTGTACCCGGCATGTGGCTCCGGCCCAACGGATCTCTGCTTTAAGCAATCCTAAAACCAACACGGCAAACAACTGCTTTTTGCCTAGGATCTCCTGATGCCGAAGTCAGCGTTGATAAATCTTGAAGGTAATTACAGCTCTGTTAACTTAAGTGCAGCTCAGGGCGTTTCTAGCCAGAACTTTTACCCTAGACCCGAAGCCCTAAATCTTACTGGGTTCACACCCAGACGCACACCTTCAATTGATGCACTCGATCAGGTTGGGAGTTGCAGCTCCGCCCCTTCCAGGGCGACTGGTTCTTGGCCGAGGAATGTGCCTCGCCGCAACATTGCATGGCCTAGTCATGTAGCAATATGGAAGAACAGATATAGTAATAGCCATAGTAGTAGTAATAGTCATAGTAATAGCAACAGTAATAGTAATAGTAATAGCAAAGGTAATGGTAATATTAATAGTCATAGTAATAGCAAAAGTATTAGTAATGGTAATAGTCATAGTAATAGCAACAGTAGTAGTAATAGTTTAGTAATAGCAATAGTAATAGTAATAGTACCAGTAATAGTAATAGCAATATAATGGTATTTTGGATCCCGGATTGCAGGTTCCACGCTGAGCATACCCATGTTACTCACTGCCCGTACTACGCTTGCCGAGGGACCATCTTCGGTGGACGTGGGTGCAACTGAGTTTAGGGTTTAGGGGTTTCGGGTTTAGGGTTTAGGGGTTTAGGGGTTTAGGGTTTAGGGGTTTAGGGGGTTAGGGCTTAGGGGTTTAGGGGGTTAGGGTTTAGGGGTTTTCCTTGAGCGTCAGATGTGAAGTAACGTTGTCGTGTTTAATTACTACATATACCCATTATGGTTCTTAATTACTATATACCAATTATGGTTCTTAATTGCTATATATATATATGCATTAAGGTTTTTGATGACTATACATTCCCATTATGGTTCTTAATTACTACATATACCCATTAATTATGGTGACTTAATTTATGTTCCTTAACAGCAGCCGAGAATTGGTGTTGCCAAAGGGGCGTTTGCTTGAAGCCAGTCTGGCCACCATGAAGAGATGTCCTAAATCCTAAAACCCTAAGTTGAAAAGCACGTCTATCCTCCTAGCTGAAAGGGGTTACAACAGTTCCCCCCCCCTCCCCCCCGGTTTATGGAGCTATTAAGCACGATAAATAGTGTTTAATAAGGCCTACTAGTTCTTTTTTTGGGGGGGGGGGGGGTGTGTGTACCTTTGGGTGGGATACTATCATAATCACTTAAGCTGTTAGGATTATATAGGGCTTAATAAAGCCTAGTAGTTTTTTTTGGGGGCTTAAGGGATTAATCCCTAAACCCTAAACCCCTAAACCCTAAACCCTAAACCCTTGAGGCATCAGCTCCCTTCACGCCGATGTGAACTGCACAGTCACAGAAGGCCGGCTCTGTCTGTCCAGACACAAAGACCTGGATCGGCCTTTGGGATACTTAAAGCGGATTAGGGTTTAGGGTTTAGGGTTTAGGTTTTCCTTCATTAGACTATGGGATAATAGTAGGGTAATATTAGGGCAATATTGGGGTTCTATAGGGATAATGGAAAAGAAGATGGAAACTACTATTTACTGTAGGGTTTAGGGTTTAGGGTTTAATAAGGACCCTATACACTCATATTTTTCAAAGGGTTCCAAAGGCCAACCAAGAGACAACCAGCTTGGTAAGTTTGTGGATCTGAAGGCCTCCAGTCGCAAACCAAGTATGACACCAGGGTCGAGATCTCAGCGGGGTAACATCAGGATTCACCAGAAAATCAGTGCAACATGGAATTTGGCTGCGAGAGTTCTCATACTTGGCAGGGATGCACAGTAGCTGCTACTTCTGGGCAATGCGTGTGCTAACAGTTTTGTGCATCTGCCTTTGAGTTCATTTTGCATGAAGTGAAGTGGTGACCCAAGAGGGGACCTGCGGCTTGATTGGGTGGCTGAGGTTCGAGCCTACTGCCTGGACCCCTTGGCCAAGGGAAACTGGACAGAGGTTCTTGGTTTGGTCGGAACCTCAATAGTAGGCAAAAGCAAGGCACTTCGCCAAATTAGACACGTACAGGATCTGCTCACGAGCAGCAACATGTGTTTTGGACATTGAGCTGAGCTGTGTGCTACATCAGATGCCTGCTGCAGCAGCTGTGGCAGTAGCAGCCGTGATAATTGTCCATGGTAATGTGCAAATCCTAGACCCTACAAATCCTTACAATATCCTCCCATACCCCGTATTTTCCCCATAAGCCTAAACCCTAAACCCTAAACCCGTATGGTCCCTAAACCCTTAACCCTCTGAGTTCACAACTCCGGCAATTCCAGCTGACCGGCCTCTGGTGGGCCACAGCCTCACGATTTCTTTCTGTGGAGCAACAGTGAGGATGTTATGATAAGTTAAACTACATTATGCTTTCGCTTGTTCATAATACCTTTACGATTCTAGTATATTTCGTTCTATTCTACAGTATATCCGTTTGGGAGGCCGCAGAGGATCTAAGAAGTTCGACAGCAGCCTGATAATGAGATAGCTCTGGCTGTCGGAGGAGATGCAGGAGTTGAGTGACATTTTCTGCTGCTGAGGTCTGGAGACTCTTGGCCCGTCTTACTCTCAGCTGGTCGTTTCTCAATTCCCCCTTCAGTTGTGTCGGATGCAGTCGCGTGGACAAGGCGTCAGATGAAGTTCTTTTTCGATCCGCAGGCGAGCCAAAGCTTCAGCTGCAGCATGCGGCAAGAAGAAACACAGTCAGTGAAGAACTGTTGCCAGAAGAGTCAACTTTTTCTTTTTTGGGTAGCAGGCCACTTAAACGAGCTATGCCATGCACCTTTCCCGATAGCTCAGCTTTAGATGCATCTGCACTGTTGCAGCAAGTGGCAGCAATCACATCAATGAGCCTCTTTGCTGTAAGGCTTTGTCCTGTGTCTAGCAGCTGTCCAGAATTGATTCAGTGGTGTCTGATAACTTACTGCTTGTTAGTAGGGAATAGACAAACAGATCCCTACGAAAATCCCCACATGATCCTCAAGAATCTAGTAGCTTCCTTTTTTTCTTCTCGCTTTTCCATTCCCTAGCCCATAAATCTTAAGTAATAACTTCCATTTCCTTTTCCATCCTTTCTTTCCTTGCTATCAACCAGCAGGAAAGGCAGCATCTCCATCTCATATCTGTGACTGGTTGTGTTCCTTCAGACAAACATTACCATCCCTGCTGCTGTCGAGTGCAGCTATTGTGTGTCTAAGGCTGTCACATGCAATCCTCAAGTTGTTGCTATGACGCTGAGAACCCTAAGCCCTATACCCTGAACCCTATACCCTAAACCCTAAACCCCGTGGGTTCCTCAGATCTGCCTCCACAGCAGGAATCGTGGGACTGCTCCTTCGTGGCCTTTGTGGGCGAATTGCGTGAGGCCTGGCTAAGCTCCTTTGCATCCAGTTCAGCAAATGCCGGCTGTAACGTGTATGTGGTAGTTCCCATAAGTAAGGAGCCCCAAAATGGACGTCAATTTTCATCATAATCCTTATTATGGGCATCTCCAACATTCGACATCCCCATATAATGTCATTCCAGGAGCCCTAAACCCTGAAAGAGGGTTTAAGGTTTAGGGTTTAAAGCGTAAACCTTAAAAGAGGGCCTGTCTGGGGGGGGGCTTCTGTGGGACCATCTTGTCGGTTTTACTTTTGATTAGAGTCACTGCAGCTTACAAAGGTGTATGAGCGACAGTCTAAACTCCGTAAAGGGGGGGTTATTTAGGGGATTGGATAGGGGAGTCTTATAGGGGTTCCCAAGGGGGATGCTAGGAGTTTAGACTAGAGCTCACATATTAAGGTTTTGTTTGGACCCTTTTTCTTTGCATCTTGCGCCTGCCAGGCAGACACGGGCGAGGCTGGCCAGTGCAAAAGTGGTTTAGGGTTTAGGGTTTAGGGCAGATGGAACTTGCGCTTCAAACGGATCAACTTACTGGGGTTTAGTAGGGAAGAGGGCAATATATTGGGCTATATAGGGATAATGGAAAAGAACAAGGAAACTACTACATTGCTACAGTATGGGGATGACACTCCCTTATTCCCTACTAACATGTAATAGTGGCAATAAAAAGGAATATAAGAGGACCCTAATACAATGACCATTCTCCCTTACAATCACTATTGCTTGGGTCCACCTACATGCTTCGATGCTTAACTGCCCTTGACACAGATTGTGGACGCTCAGCGCGGTGACAGCGCCTGCAGCTGAGTGCACCAAGCAAGTCTGGCCTACGGGCCCCCATCCGGCAGCATAGTGACGTAGTGGTACTCAACGAGCCGGTGTGCCGTCACAACCAGACTTAAAAGTCCTCGAAAGCCAATTGGTGATGCGAGTTTCTGGATCTTTCATGGCGCTTGGAGCCGCCGCAGTTGCAAGGTTTCGCGTGCCGCCAACGAGACTTTGCTTTGTGTGCCAGCAGAACGAGTTGGTGCACAGTGCGTGCTCACAGGGTGCGGAGCCTACTGTCCTAGTATCAGGCTTTGCTTGCACAAGATGTAGTGAGAACATCATGTGGCAAACTTTGGATCCAAAGTGCCTAGTTGGAAAAGTGCTAAGCAGCTCCGCCAATTGCAATAGTCAGAAAGCTGAAGCCGCCAAAAGTTTTTGAGGTTGATGTCAAACACCACGTACATCGTGACAATCTGCGAGACGTGCAGCAACCCCCAGGCGCGTGAAGATTCGGCTTCCGAAGTGACTTACTGGTTCTTAGTAGGGAATATGGGAATATTATCCCTATAAAGCCTTACGTATATATTATATTCCCATATTCCCTACTAAGAACCAGGAAGGCGACTCTTATGAAATTAATTCTTGCTGAAGCTGTACGCAAGGGCCTCTGGGATTAACGTGGCATGGTTCAATATCCTGCGTGGGTTCTGGACAGTTCCGGAAAACAATAGTGATCGTAATGAATAGCATTGATATTATGTACAAGAATAGCCACACTAGTATGAATATGAATAATTGCAAACATAGAAATATTGATATAGACATATTGAAAAATACAAGAGGCTTACGTTTAATAATGTGAGTAATATTGATAATAAGAACATGAGAATAAAAGTCGAACTACTCATAAAAGCAATATCAGTGATATCAATGATATTCATGCATTTTCTCTGCGCTTTACCCAGGCTGAGGTGTGTGCGGAAGCCATGAACACAACGCTCTCAATGAATCCGGATGCCGTCGGGACAGACTGAGTCTGGGGTTTAGGATTTAGGGTTTTAGTTTAGAGTTTGGGGTTTAGGGTTTAGAGTTCAGGGTTTGCGGTTTAGGGTTTAGAGTTTAGGGTTTGGGGTGTAGGCTCAGAGTTTAGGGTTCGGTGTTTTGTGTTTAGGGCTTATGTACGCATGTGCCCATGGTCCAGCTTGACAAGCCTGCATACTCAACCCTACACCATTAGTAATGTAGTAGTTTCCATTTGCTTTTCCATTCCTGTATGTACCCCATATGGGTGCTTCCCAAAATTCAGGGTACCATTTTGGGGGGGCCCCTATAAAAAGGATTAGAGTATGGGGGGGTCTATATTGGGGTACCCTAATTGCAGGAAGCTACCATCTAACTTCTTTAGGATTGTTTAACATGTCTGTATGTATAACTCAGTCTGAACATGGGCTGCTTGTATCAGATCTGGCAACCCTCGTTTCAGATAGCAACATCGGGGTATGTTGGGGATGGAAAAAGAAGATCCAAAAGGAAACGGACATGGACCATGAAATTGGAACTGGGGTCTAGAGTTTCTGGATCAGGGTTTCCATGAATTAGCGGTCTCTTTGTGAGCGTCCCTATGACAAGGATGATGGTATCTATTGGGGGGGTCACCTGTTCATGGGAAACTACCATACAAGCTATAATCTAAACTCCTAGTATCCACCTGAATAACCCCTGCGGTACTCCTTTATACAATCCCCTATATATACTCCCCCAAGGAGTCTAGACTATGGCCCATATTGTGTGTTCTGAGCGCAGGAATCTTCAGGTAGTCTTCCGCTCCGAGACGCATGCTGAAATCCATTTTGTATCTGGAGATGAGTTTGGCCCTCAGCTGCTACCCTACACCCTACACCCTAAATCCTACACACTACACCCTAAATCCTACACACTAAATCCTACACCCTACACCCTAAATCCTACACCCTACACCCTAAATCCTACACACTACATCCTACATCCTACACTAAATCCTACACCCTACACCCTAAATCCTACACACTACACCCTAAAACCTGTCATATTTATCGGTTTGGTGCAAACTGCCAGATGCTAGGCCCACTCTGTCATACATCATCCGAGGTCGGGTGATTGCAATGCGGCAGGCCTAGCGTGGACGGTTGGGAAACTGCAGCCGCAGTGCGGTAAAGCGTGGTACATCAGCCCATCGTGCCATGCGTGCAGCTGTGGGTGTCTCGAAAGTGCCAGATTGGCTTTTCGAGTACTTCAACGAGTCATGGTCTCTTCCTCAATGCTATGAGTCCTGAGTGAATGTGGATTTTGAGCTGTAGGTGGTAGTTTCGATGTTCTTTGCCATCATCCCCATATAACTCCAAACTGCTATAGCAGTTTCCATTTTCTTTTCCCTTATCCTTTTATATCCTCAATATACAAAAACTAGGCAGCAGTCCAATACAGGCAAGGCTGCGGGAGGCTGCCCAGAGATCCTCATCATGTTTTTTGCAACTACCTTGCTTCGTATTGGCAGCAGCTTGCAATGCTAGGGTGGTGGTGGTGGTGGTGGTGGTGGTGGTGGTGGCGGCGGCGGCGGCGGTGGTGGTGGCGGTGGTGGTGACTCAGTCGTCATTGTTGTTGTTTTCGTCATTCAGCATTTTCATCAACACCGTTGTGATTGCCGCCGGAGTCGTCACCATGTCGCAGAGGAGAAAGTGATAAAGCTTTGGCAGAGATCTTGAAGTCACCCTGAACTGAAGACACATCCTGCAGACTGCCTGCACTTATTTTGACCTGAGGCATTTTGCTGCACTTTGTGACCGCGTGCCTGGTGTGCAAACCCCCCAGCAGCAAGATGCTCAGTCCTTCTCTCTTGCAACAAGGCTGTTGGCCTCACGTCGCACGTCGTTTGCTGATGTGTCGCAAGCGAGCAGGGGCCTGCGTATGTGCCAGGTGCCGTTTAGACCTGCGAATGCTAGATTATGAGAGGGAGTACTGGATGAGGGCCTGGGCCTCAGCGGAAGTGAACGATCTCAGCATAGCGCTGGGTCAACCTAAATCTGAGCGCACGCTTCCCGTGGAACGTGGACGACCAAAGTCCTGTTACGTTACGCGCTCGTCGTGGCTCTATGTGAGGATTTCCCAAAATTAGGGGTACCGTTTTGGGGGTCCCAATAATAGGGACTATGGTATATTGGGGTCTATATTGTGGTCCCCCTATTTTGGGAAACTACCATGTCAACGACAGTGAACGACCTCGTTTGTAAACTAAGCGCGACAGACGGAAGCCCACAAGCTCTTTGTGGAGCGCAAGCATGCGGGTTTCCTCTCCAGCACTTGCGAGCGTTCCGAGAAAAACCATCATATGAAGTTTGGCGGGTGTGACTAAGAGTCCGCTTCCCAGGCATCTGAGAGCGGCAATGTTCATAGAACGTCTGCATGGCAGTGGCATGTAGCATTCAGCCTTGCGGCTGCATGTGGGTGAAGTTAATGCTTCATGCCAAGTTCCAATCCAGGCCATGTGGTAGTTTCCCAAAGTAGGGAGACCCTACTATTTTTCTAAGGTTCCCAAAACGGTACTCCTAATTTTGGGAAGCCACCATATCATATGACAGGGTGTGGCAGGCTGCCAATGCAAAGCCTGAACCTGGGGTTTAGGGTTTAGGGTTTAGGGGCTAGTCTGTGAGCCTACATGTCGACGCGGGCCCCAAAGAACACCTGGCGCTACGCTTTGATTCTTGTTACCTCTGGGAGTTTCCCAAAAATCAGGTGATACGTTTTTGGGGGTCCGTATAATAAGGATTATAGTGCATGGGGGTCTATATTGGGGTCCCCCTATTTTGGGAAACTATTAACTACACCTATATGATCCTTGCATTGATTTAGTTTTCCATTCTCTTGTTCATTTGATTCTTCATTATTACGGAGTTGTGTTGATCAAGATGGTGCAAGGCCATGTGCGGTTTGATCACAAAGTAGGCCCTGGGTCTACTGACCAAAGTGAATGCGCATGCCGGAAGACTTTCGGAAAATACAAGTCCTGCGTGAAAGAGCTGGAGAGATTTGGTAGTTCCCCAAGATTGGGGGACCCAAGTAAGACCCTACTATATTAAGATCCGTATTGTAGGAACCCCCCAGAAGGTACCCCTGGTTGTGGGAAACCTCCCTTCAGAAGCTTAGCAATTGCAAGGCCAAATGGTCGAGCCCATGACAGCAAGCAGCTCACATACTGCTGACACCAAAGCAACGGTTCAGGGTTTAGGGTTCAGGGGTTCAGGGTTTAAGCCCCAGATCCCCTCGACACCGCGCCTGAACAAGACCTCAAGTGGCAGAACGCCTTTCGAGGTCCAGGAGCTATGCACCCGAGAGGGTCTGGAGGTTCCGAAAGTAAACTTCACGCTGCCTGCTTGGGAGGCCTGCTTATTGTTATTGCTATTGTTCTTGCGATTTCTGTTGGCGCATGTACCGCTCTTGCAATGCTGTGCTAGTTTCGGGATCAGGAAGCTGAATCGCTGACAGCACAACTTCGGTAGCAGGTAATAAAGGGCTTAGTCATACTGTTACATCTCACCAGACTTCCGACAAAGCCCCTTGGAGTCCAGATTCCAGGGTTTAGGGTTTAGGGTTTAGGGAATCGCAGCATCCCAACAAGTTTGTTCGAGAATCCATGTTGCTTGATCGGGTCGCATTCATTAGCTATGTGGAAAATTTTACGGTAGCTCATGTAAGCCCTATACCCTAATCCCTATATCATACCAGTTTCCATGTTGTTTGCCATTTTCTTCTCCAGCTGATTCTCCATCATTTGGCGTACTATCCCTAATCCCTATATAGCCCCTATGTAACCCCTATACAACCCCTATATGGGTGGTTGTCAACATTTATGGTCCCTTTTTGGATCTCTATCATAATACGGCACCTAATATTTAGGGTACCCAAAAAGGGGCCATAATTTTGACAACCACCTATATAGACCCTATGTAACCCCTATACAACCGCTGTACAAGCCCTGTATAACTTTAAGGAAAGCTTTAGGACTGCATTTATGCAAGCTGCTTGGGAGGCGGAGAGCAGCATTTTCCAGGCCATGACCAGAGCCCATGCTTGCTTTAGGGCTTAATATAGGGGTTATATGGGGATAATGGAAAAGAAAATGGAAACTACTATTTAGGGTTAGGGGTTTGGGTTTTGGGGTTTGGGGTTTAGGCTTATAGTTCCCCCTTAAGGTAGATAGAATATGGGGTATATGGAGATCTTATTATAATATGCCCAAAAGCCATATTCTATCTACTTCAGGGGGTTTAGGTTCAGGGCAGGTCCAGGTTTGACGCATTTTTTTACTT
>CAJNIZ010008666.1:0-10886 GCA_905231905.1 Symbiodinium pilosum
CTGGTTTGTTAAGCCCTGGTTAGCGCTTAGGGGACTTGAAGTTGAGGGCCTGGTGCTTGGTTTTGTTTAGGAGCTGGCAGACGTTCTAGCATGGAGCCAAGCTACATATGGGCTCCAAGTTGAAGAGTTGCATCTTCATGCAGATCTCGGACGCTTATTCCTAAGCACCTCCCCTTAATATTCAAACTCCCCCCCACTAGATGTTTGAATTGCGGCGTATTAGATAGTAACGTAGATGGAGAAAAAATAGAGTTAGGGGAGGGGGGCTGCCAGGAGGTTCCTGGGTACTTTACAGCAAATCTGTCAGTGTCTCATGAAGCTGTAAATCATTATCAAGTTTGTTATCCTTCCTTGACTTCTGCATAAGCCTACAAGACAGCCTGTCAAGAGCTTAACAGACACAGAGCCCCAGTAAGTGCTTTAGGAGAAGTCTGAGAGGTATCCATACGGCAAGAAAGCAGAGCCCTGGACCCTTCTTGGCCCTACCTCACCCAAAGGGTCCAAAGTACCAATATGGTACAAAGTATGGTTTCTGTAGTAGTAATTTCCCTTATGATCCCTTATGGTTTGGGTAAGTATTCCCCATATAGGTACTTAGGACCCTTTGGGTTTTGGCCCTGCCTCAATCTCTCACCCGTGCTCTAAACCGTGAAGGCCCAGCTACAAGCGACAGTCGTCGAGCTGCGCGCCAAACTGGTCGAGAGCTTGGCCTCCATAGGTTTCAATTCAGATTTGGGTCCTTTTGAAGGATTTTCTCATGTTCGGGTTAAATCGGATTATGATGGATTATAGTCCCCCTTAAGTAGATAGAATATGAGGGTATATGCGGCTATTAGTATAATATACCCAAAGCCATATTCTATCTACTTAAGGGGGACTCTATGTAGGTGGGGCATACATGGATAGAAAGTGTTTTTGGCTCGGGACCTCCGGATTGCCTTCCCCAAAACTAACCAGAGGTAGGTGTGAACATATGAGCTATAGGCTAAACTCCTTAAGGGAAGGTTCTAGAGGGGATAATATTGGGGCCTACTATGAGGGATAAGGGGGATATTAGGAGTTTAGACTATAGCTTATACGGTTTTATTTGTTTTGCTACTTTCAATTCCTATCTAAATTTCATAGATAAAGCCATAAGTATTTGTTCTTTATAGGGCCCCCCCAAGCCTACCCTAGTTTCAAAGGAAGGTTGTCCATGCAGGCCCGCTTTGGGGAGTTAGGGTGTAGGGTTTAGGGCTGGGAGCCCTACAAAGGAAGCACTTGCAGGGTTCATAGGTAGGGTTTTGGACTTTGTTTGGAGCGCAGGGCAACAGATACTTCTGGGGCCTTCAGGGTTTAGGGCTTAGATTTTCGTAGCTGATAAGTGACTAGAAACCCGTAGGCCCTAAGCCTCGTATACAGGTGTTACAGCAAATCAATGGATTGTCCTGATAAAGATTTTTGTAGACATTACATGGGAGTATCTAGGGGTATTCGGGGTTTGGCGATGGAAGCTTGCATACTTGCTTTTCTGCTCGTTACACAACTTTCATCTAATGATTCAGGATGGGTGGGGGAGTGGATTTATTCAATGATCTCTAGAGTGGATCCTTTCAACGACTCCTAAATAAATCCTGTTTCGGGTTTAGGGTTTAGGGCTTAGGACTCCCCAAGTACCGTGTCCCAATCCCCCATGGGCACCAAAATAAGTAAACGCTTGGCTTCAGATTCCGGGCCGGTCTCTTTCCCGGCTACATCCTGAGGGTACAAGTGCCCAAGTATGGGGGTTTAGGGTTTAGGGCTTAAAGTATGAGGAATTTAGGACTTCAGGGACCCCAAACATGGGTCATTCTCAAAATGATGGGCCCCTTTTTGGGTATAGATTCCATAATGACACGTAATATGTAGGGGCACCAAAATGGGACCCCAATGTTGGCAATTACCCACATCCAAAGGTACCAAGAACATCCAAAACACATTGATATGTAGGATTTGGCCCCATTCTGTCCTGAAAGCTCTAATCCGTTCACCTGCATCCCACAAGCCTAATGTCTAATCCTTATAGAATTCCAGCCTAAACCTATATCCCTAACCCCTAACTCCTAAACCCACACCCACAATATCCCTAACCGCTAAGTCCCTAAACCCACACCAACATCCCCGAGGAGACGGAGGAAGGCGGGAGCGAGGAGGCAATAGTTTGATCGTTTCTTGAGGGGGGTGAAGGGTGGGCTGGGGTTTTAGGGACCCTAAACCCTACGCTCTAAACCCCTAGCCCCAAACCCTAAACCGCAAGCAGTACTATAGTGTACCCTAAGGACCTGTAGGGGTCGGTCTTCAGGGCTCTGTAGGGATGATTGTCAGAAATTCCGATTTAGTTCAAAAGAAGATGGTAAGGTTAGGGTTTAGGGTTTAGGGTTTAGGGTCCAGACGGACAATTGCAGGAGAACTTTGTCTTGTTTTGTGTTTCCTGAGGTAGCTTGTATGAAGCCCTGCTTGGTTTCCCTTTCGGTTGATCTAATGAAGCGGACAATGAGAACAAACTCTTTTCTTTCTATGGGGGTTGTCAGAATTGCGGCGGCTCGATACTAGGAACCCCAAAGACGGACTATACTTTTGAAAAACTACCATATGCGTTGGAACATGCGTTATGCACAGATTTTGTGGAGTGTTTGCAGTAGCTCCTTGCCCAAGGGGTCCACGTAGCTCTAAAGTATATAGTATATACCTACCCTAAACCCCAAATCCTAAACCCCAAACGCTGAACTAGCTTTTTCGTCTTTCGGCCCTAAGTATACGGTAGTTTCTCCAGATAAGGGGGCCCCAACATAGACTCCCAATGTTACCCCTAATTTTGGGAAGCCCCCATATGCTTCAGAATAGCTACATGGATCCCCGTCAAGTTTGACATCTCTCACAGCTGGGTCCTCACCATAGCCCCTTCAAAGGGTTTAGGACTTAGGAGACGCAATGAAGAACAAATTCAGAATCCCCTCCCCTCATGGTTTAGGGTTTAGGTATAATCAACCCCACCCAGTATAGTACCATTATATACTACTTGGAGGGTCAGGGGGACCTAGTAAGTAGACTGATAATCCCTATAACCCGCATAGTAACCCTATTTATCCCCATTGTTAACTCATTTACTGAGTCCCCATGACCCTCCAAGTAGGTGTATTAGGGGCGGGAGGGTTCATTTTCAGGAGAGGGGAATGTGTACCACCGCGGGATGCTACAATGTATGCGCTGCATCCTTGGGCTATGAAAGCCTAGGTCTCAAAAGGGGTATATAGGCTTTGAGAGTCATGTAGGTGTCATTATCATAAAGGATATAAGGGTTCTACAGGGGTTAAGGGATATGCCGTGTAGAAGTCTTCTGACCATACGTGCTTGACTCTAGTTTCTGCAACGCCCTCATCCATTGCGCAAGAGGGCCATCCCAAAGGGAGGCAAATACATAAACTACCTGGGCTTCCTGGTGTAGGGTCTAGGGTTAAGGGTAGCTGGCATAGTGTGAGCGGCGGGTCCTTAAAAGATGTAAGCCAGGTAGCACCGCAGGGTTTCTTCCAAGAGAAACTTGCAAACCCGTGAGGTGTAAGTTATCGCGTAACAGCCTACAGTTTTTGCCCGTGTGCTTTTCAATAGAAACTGTGGGTAAATCGGGCCCCGCAGAGCCTGTAGGGGTTTCCTTTGCCTAAATATACTGCAGCCCTCATTATAGTGATTCCCAAAATACAGCCCTAAACCCTAATCCCTAAACCCTAATCCCTAAACCCTAAGCCCTAATCCCTGAACCGTAGACCCTAAACCTGGGAATTTCCACATGCGGGTTTGTGCTCGCGCGCCTGCCAGGATGGGAACCGCAGGTGAAGCGCTCAGCCTCTGGGGCGTTCATCGCTTGCTTTCTTGGTTATGTGCGAAACTACTGTATAGGTTTTGGGTTTAGGGTGTAGGGTTTAGTGTTTATATAGGGATAATGGAAAAAGAAAATGGAAATTACTATAATGGGGTTATATGGGAAACTACTATATCGTATATTGGGGTTTCCTCCTTTCCTTAGATAGGCTCCAATTCCAGTGGTACTTTACATTTCTACGTTGTGTCAATGACTTCCAAGATGCTTTGCAATGGACTACTTGGAGGGTCGGGGGGGCTTAGCAAGTAGGTTAATAACCCCTATAATCCTTATAGTAACTCCATTATTCACCTACTGACTAAGTCCCCCTGACCCTCCAAGTACCTTTTTGAGGGTAACTGGGATACGGCAGCGTTGCAACACCGGCACCTGCCTTTAGCTGGGTTGCCTTTAAGGAACTTGAATTAAACTAGTTTGCCGCAAGATGGGTATATATAGTATATAAATAATTGCTTTTCCTTGTTGTAGTAATTTACTTCAAGTTCCTTAACAGCAGGAGTCGCAGGGAATGTTTGAGCAGGACTGAGGATTGTGCTATGCCTCTTCCTTGTATAAGTCTTGTGACGGGATTGGACCTTCGGGGTTTCGCCTTACGCGTTGCGGCGAATGTTTTTATTGTCATTTGTATTTTTCAAGTAGTAGAAGAAGTAGGAAGGAGTAGTGCTGGTGATTATTCTCGGACTGTGTTCTCCAAAAGGTGGGTAGACAAGGATAATTTGCATTCAAACTTGATTTAAATTACGGTAAACTGCGCCCCCACATCCCCCTTCTCATCATTGAGACTTCTACATTATAATCTGAACACCAAGCCCTATATAATATGCCATCTTCCATGTTTCTCCGGTATTCTCATGCGACAAGCCGCTATCAACTCAAAAACCCTCGTTACAAATCCCAGTATCATAACCTTTAAAAACCTTGTAGAAGAGCTAAAAGAGCTGGAACAAGGGGTAGGTTTTTGGGGGTCCCCATAATGAGGGCTACAGTGTTTTGGAGTCGATATTGGGGCCCTCCCTTTTTGGGGAAACTACCAGCTCCAGACGGATGCGCTGTCATCTCTCAGGCGAAGCTCTCCTCGACGCCGTTCTTCCGGGGCTCGTCGTGATTCTGCTGGGGCCCCAGGAAAGTTCCTCTTGGCTTAACAGGGTGCGGCCAGGGGCCTGAGATTGAGATCCCTTTCAGGGGATTGCACAGTGCTCAGGACTTAGGGTTAAGGGTTTAGCGTTCAGGTGAAGAGCCTGGTGTATGGTGTACCCTGAGATTCTAAGCGTGCAGATAATACCGACTTCGAGATCCCATTCTGACATGTTCCTCATCAGTCTGAGAAGAACCCTGGGGATCTAAGCCTATGAAGTATATCTGCTTTGGGTCTTAGAGCAAACGAATAATACCCACTTCGGTCTATTTGGATTCCTAGGGTTAGGGCAGGGTGATCAAACAGTCATGATTGAGGGAAGGAGTTAAAGTTCTTAAAGTGTGCGGCGAGGGATTGTTGACAGAAGGGTTGGTCAGATTGCCAGAGTGGAGCTTGTCACCCTAAACCCTAAACCTTGCCAGGAAGCCCAGCGGTACCGTTTTCCCCTTCTTGGGTTCTGGGTTCCTTTTGGCAGCTAACCACAAAGAAAAAAGGCACCGTTATTGTAACAGGTTTTCTGGAGTAGCAAGTATGGTATTGAAATTGGTCAGGTACTTTTTTAAAGTCAAGATAGGCCGCCAGATCCAGTCACTTGCTTTGGAAGACACGTGAGTTCCTCCACATTCCGAGAGAATCCGACACAGGCACCCCAACAGACGCCACACTAAATTCGGCCCCCTCTCCACCTGCAGGCCTTCATAGGCTGAGTTTAGGGTTTTCGATTTATGGGGTCAGGGTATGTCTTTAGTGTTTAAGATCTTAAGCTTTGGTGTCCAGGGCTTAAGATTTGAGGGTTGAATGTTTCGGGTAGCACTATGCTTGCCATGCTCTCGGGTGCGCAGCATGACCTGTAATAGGGATGCCCAAATCCTCATAGTCCTCGTATTTGACCCATCATATGCTTAGGGTCCCCTAGGGTAGCCACGTTTTGAGAAATCCCTACACCCTAAACCCACTTATACCTTTGAACCCTAAATCCAATCCACATGCGCCCTTCCAGAATCAAGTGAAAGGGCCCCCAAACCCTAAACCCATGACAGCCACCTAGGTGGACGAGGATCGCCAGGCCAAGATCGACAAGCTGCGCAACGAGGCAAGCGCGGATTAGGGATCTAGGCTTTAGGGTTTAGCGGATTGTATTGGGGTTGACATAGTAAAGTAAAGGGATGCTCCAGCAAGTTACAGGGATCATATAGGGCTTCGGACGGTTTACGGGTATTTCCACGAAAAGAAGAACTCATAGAACATGGAAAGGGGAATTTGCATCATGATTATTAATAGCCAGAAAATAACTACCATTGTTAAACAACAACAGTATAACCTACTTAATGGTAACTGTGATAATAAAAAAACAATAGTGTTCATCTTAACAATAATTTTCCAGGGGTTTTAAATCCCAAGGGCCCCATGGATTCAAGAGTTTAGATCAAGTTTAGGGTTTATAAGGGTTTAGGGGTTTAGGGGCTTAGCGGTTTAGGGGTTTCGAGGTCAGGGGCTTAGGGGTTTGGAATTTAAGGGCTTAGGGCTTGGGCTTAGCAAGTGGGCATGATTGTTAGTTCCAGGACCCAAATCGCGTTCCTAAACCTTAAACCCCTAAACCCTAAACCCTCTACAACAATCGCAGTTATTCCATTTTACTTTCTTTATTCAGTACTCGGACTTTGTCTAGATTGCTTCAGCCTCAGAACCCTCAGACCCCTAAACTCTTTAAACCCCTAAACCCCTAAGCCCTTAAACACCTAAGCCCTTTAGACCCCAAAGCCCTTAAACCCCTAAACCCTTTAACCCCTAAACTCTTTAAACCCTCAAACCCCTAAACCCTAAACACCGAAATCCTAAACCCTGAACCCTAAACCGCCAATCCCATCCTGACCGTTGACAACTGGAATCGCTTCCTGTGCAGGGTCAACTGGGCCTCCCCGAAGACTCCAAGGCGATGTGGGAACTGGATTGAGGGTTTAGGGTTTTTACAGGGGTTCAATAACTGAAAATAGGGGTACCTGCACCTTATAAACCCTAAACCCGAACCCTAAATGGGGATCTATAAGGTTCAGCTCAGCGAAAGGCATTCTAAGGGTGTGTATTATAAAGGAATCTAGAGGGCTGAGGGTCCCCGATTTCGACCATCGGGTTGAAGGCTTTACGATTGACTAGAGCTCAAAGTTGGCAAGGCTCTACGTATTCATGATTAGGGTTTGAGGTTTAGGGATTAGGGTATAGGGTATAGGGTTTAGAGTTTAGGGGTTAAGGGGTTTAGGGGTTGGCGGCTTTGGGTTTTCCATGTGTTTGGCCATTACCCTGCTTGTGGGTTTCATGTGGCCTCTTGGGTCTTTCTTTTGTCTTCAGGTATGAATTGGGATGTCCCTAGCATGGCACGCCCCTGTGCTCTGGCAGGGAAAAATGCCAAACCCGCCTCCAGGCCAGGGTCTCTCCCCAGATTTTGAACCACCGAATGGGAAACAGCCCTATGAAGGCTTCATATGCAGAGAGAGAGGGAGAGGGAGAGAGTGAGTGTGTCTTTAGGGCTGCAGGTAACAGGATTTACCCTAAGCGCTCCTATAGGCATAAAATGGGCTTGCGGGGTAAGCCTGAGAGTAGGGTCTAGGATTTAAGGTTTCGGGTCTGGGGAAGAGGCTTAGTAAGGGCTTGTAGGGATTACCGGGTCTAGGATTCATGATTCCAGGTTTTGGGTAGCGGTAGAGGGTTGACTTAGGGATTTGGCGTTTAGGCTTTTACAACTTCAAACACGGGAATGTGCCGTTATTGCCATCAGATAGACCCGTACAGTTTTGGGGATTCTTATGGTGAGATCGGGTCACTCATTGAGCTTTAATTTCAATATTTGGGAACAGCTTTGGGCGAGCTAAACAGCTGCGAACGGGGCCGCTAGCTAGTGTTCATTGCTATACTTGGCTGTGGCGGCTTGTACACAGGCTTACTCATAACTGCTGCAACTAAATTGCTACTACCCAGTGATGAGAGGTACCCCGGAAATGGACATAGTCATGGACTACTTCGTTCCCCGCCCCCCACTCCTCCCCACTCTGCCGCATTATTGTCCAGCTGGTGTAGGTAGAGTTCCAGGAAGGTTTTGGTATTTTGGCCTCCGTTTGCGTGCCAGAGGTTAGCGATGATCTAGGAGCCATCTCTGAATTGGATGCCGTGAGGTCCTCCGTCTTCCTGCGCAATCTTAGAATTTCAGCTTTTGCTGCCTAAGCACATACCCTGGGTGGACCCACCGCCCTGTAATAGTGATTATAGTGGATAATATGGACTATATTAGCGTCCTCTTGTATTCCTATCATACCAATATTGCAGGGTGGGGGGTCCACCTAACCTATACCTGTCTCTAACCTCAAACGCGACTTTGAAAACAAGATCGCATTCCCTCAGGGTCCAAGTGCCCAAATACTAAGGTTTTCTGGGTAGGAAGTAAGATACTAAATATTTGGCCCTCGTATTCCGGCATTCAGGTACCCAGCCTATTAGGGTTTTAGAGTTTAGGTGCCGAAGACCATTCTATATAATCTTGGAGCCAAAGCCCCATTAAAGCCCCATTAAATGGGTACTTGGACTCTCTAGATTCTATATCATTTAGCAGATATGGGCTGGTGTTCCGGGTCCAGTGGCTTCTCAGCTGGACATTGAAGCCCTGACAACGTCGGTCTCACTCACCCGCCACGTTCAAGATTCCGGCATCACAGGGGCCCTAAACCCTAAACCCTAAGCCAAAGGGCTTAGGATGATTTAGGGCTTCGGTAGCATCTTTATCCCCTCGTAATCCTTCTCAAGTCACAGTTTTCGGGCAGCCGATGCAACACTGGAGTCTGGCATGGACAATTCTATCTCGGTGGTTAGTAGGGAATCACGTAAAGACACATACGTAGGAAGTATTTTGGAGGATCATGTGGCATTTGTTTTGGAGTGTCATGGCGCCCTAAGCCCGGAACCCTGAGCTTTAAATGCTAGAGAACTTACTATGCTCTTGTCCATTCCCTATGCTCCACCGCTAACACTCTCCATGTCAGTTCCTAGTGGCTCACCTATTGCTTCATGCCTGAATCTTAAGGCTTAAGATTTCGGGTTCAGGGTGAAGGGACAGGGACGTCTTGGATAACAAGGACTTCCATGGTTAGCAAGAGCACTTGTTCTGAGTGTCAGCAATCTTCGACAAACCTGTCCAAACATTCAAAGAAACCCTGGAATTAGCGCCTTGCATAAAGATTACGCATGCCTTACTCCAAGACCCTCCAGCCCAAAAACATCATGCAGTCACCGCGGCGCAACGTCACGGCAACTTCTGCAGACCGGCTGCTTTCGCCTTCCAGGGCCCCTGCCTCAGCGATCGGGCAACAACAACGGCTCCTTTTTGTAGTGTTTTGCAGCGCACGTGGCGTTTCGTGAGTAGTGCTGAGGCTTCAGGATTCCAAGATTCTGCCCTTCTGTGGATGAAATTGCCATGGTCATTTGGCGCAGAGTAGTTGTTGAGGAGTTTGCCGGCATGAAAGTGCAAAGGTTATGTTATGCAGACTGGGCTCTATGTACCCCTGTCTTGGGGGCAAAACGTGGAGTGGGACATCGATCCAAGCCCCATCAGCACTCTGGGAGTGCTTGGCCAGTACCTTCCAAGTTGCAAGTGTTCATATACGGTCCTAGAAGCTGTAACTCTTTACGATCACCTATAATCCCAAATACTTGATTGTTGGGCATGTAAACATGGGCTTCCACGTGGAAGTCATGTATTTGAAGGGAAAGGGTTTAGGGTTTCGGTTTAGGGTGTAGGGGTAGTAATAGCAGTAGTCTGTAGTAGTTGTCGTCGCCTGGTTCGTGGGAATCTTTGGCATGCATGAGCTGAGAAACTACAACCCCTCTCCTCATATTTCAGACACGTGCGCGCCCTCCGATATTCAAGAAGTATTTCTCATAGTAAACTAGTAACATTGGGTGTGACGTAGCCCAGAGTTGGTATGGCTGGATCGGGTGGGGGATGTTTTGTGGTAGGGATGTGTTGAATCTGCTTGCCCAGCAAGCAAACCCTGTAATCATGCTTCCCTTCCCAACAGAAATCGGTATGTAAGGAGACTATCCCAATAGTGGAGAATCAAATGGAAAAGAAAATGGAAAATGAAATGGAAACTGGGGATTATAGGTGTACATATTAACCCTTGAAAATGGAGATCGAGATGGCATTGCACGTACTACCCTAGTACAAAAAAGTTTTTCTACAATCGTGAAACCCCTGTAGCTTCGTATCCATAGCTAAAGCATGTGGAAATCGAGAGATGTTGCCCTAAACCCTAAACCCTAGCTTTCAGAGCTTCGAAGGACCAAATAGTCACGTACTTCGGACAGCACATGTACCAACATGGCAAGTCTATCGTAAGGCTACTTATAGACTTTAGGGCCCAATGTAGGTATTTTTCATAAACCCTGGACCCTGGGTATTTAAAGCTCAACAGAAAGCATCAGCCAGCCAATCTTCAGGCGCTGAAGCTGCAAGCCCAGAACCCAAAGCTCGAGCCCCCAACCCTCAGACCTGAATTGCACTTTACGATATGATACTCTCTTGTATTTTAATACGCCAAGATATAGTATACTATAGAAATATTGCAATATACTATAATGTTCATGCCTTGAACCTTGAACGCAAACGCCAAAGGCCAACATAGAATGGTATGGGAACATGTATGTTTTCAACGGATCATTATGGGCGGCAAGTGGCCCTAATCCCCAACCCCTAAACCCTCAACCCTAAACCTTAAACCCTAAATCCTAAACCCTGAACACCTCAAGCACCCTTACCCCCAAAAAAAGCTCCTTGACGTCGTCGTCCTCCTCAGCCTCCGCCTCCTCTGA